>CAXHKU010000212.1:0-35080 GCA_964017125.1 Flabesymbios commensalis
AAAAATAAATTAAAACAAAATTACTTTTAGTTTTAAAATTAGATTTCATACATTGACACAACACTTCAATTAAAATTACAATTAAATTACTTTAAAGTAAAATCAGCTTCAAATTAAAAGTAGGATTAAAATAAACTTAGAATTCACAATTAAAATAGCACTGTGCTGTGTCAATGAGGGCGAATTCGACTTGGACAGAACGCCATTTCGGATGGGAAATCTGCAGACAGTCTTGGCGGCAGATATAGTCAAATTTAATTCTGGAGTAGATAATCTGCCAATCCAGTCTGCACGACGGTTTAGGTATAGTGATCTGCATGAGGATTACTGACGTGTAGTTGTTTAGACAAAGGTATCTCTGTTTCAGAATTGAACTTTGACGCTGTGGACATTTTGTTCGTGCTTTAAGCAATTGGAACTTGCTCTTGGACCATAGTATCTATCTGAAATGCATTTGTTTTAATCAAGTCATTAATTGCCTAAAATGCAAGGTGTACATCTATGTCGCACAAATGACAGTTTTTACACTTTTGCATACCGTGAAGGATGCAGCTGTACTTCCAGGTAACCAGCCCTTTTTCAAATGCATATCTGCTTGGATCACGTAATATGGCGAAATTCTGATTAGAAATCATAGTTCAGGTCGGTTCCAATTATGGCCCAACTCGATTGGGATCAATTTGTGTTGTGGGTTCGAACTCGGTGTGGAGACAGAATACATGCTCTAACAGGCAGTGCGTTTGGAAAAGGTTTCTTTACCTGGCAGTATAACCTGGTCTCCAACAAAAGGAGGAAGTGAACAAAGCCTAAACTTGTGCAATATATGTGTATACCAGGTGTATTTTATAAAATGTGATAAGAGGCGAGCAAATAAGTTGAAAGGTGGATCAGCTAGGTCTCTAGTTGTAATGTTCAGCACGTCGTTAATTAAATTTAACGTCAAATTAGATGTCTATTTTAACTTAAGTTTTCTACATAATTAAACAATTTATTCTCACTAGCATCTGTAAATGGCAGCTTTGTTATTTATATTTTTTTGTGATTACAGACGCCGATTAGGAAATATCAACATGCAAGAGGTCACTTATAAAGGTATGCTAAGTGTCTGAAGCAAACTAAATAACTTTTAATTAGATTAAAAATCGGAATGAGGTTCTGAGAACTAACTCGATTCGGTGTCAATTTTGATCTTATTGCTGGTCTGTGCACCTCACTTGGCACACATTTGTTTCAATCAAAAATTAGGTTAACTCAGATAATAACATTCCTGATTCAAGAATACTATGATTTACACTTTTTTAATCACCGGATAATCGGTTCAAATTTGCAAAAATTCAAGATGGCAGACAAAAAAACAAATGGCCGATTGTCATTAAGGCTTTTGAAACGTGCACAGGAGAAGCAAAGCGAGTCATCGTCTCAACTGTGTACCGTCACCATTTCACCGTTTACGGCGAAGGGGCTGCGCCCCTTTCGAAACCCCATGAACATAGTTTAGGAGTAGGCGCGCGCGGAAATGGGTCACTTTTTAGGGTAAGGAAAGTTTTTTTCCCCAGAGAAAAACACAAAACAACAAAACAGCCAACAAAATGCGCCAATTGTTATAAGGTTTTTGAAACGTGCACACGAGAAGCAAAGCGAGCCATTGTCTCAACTGTGTACCATTACCGTTTACATTATTAAACAATTTGTTCTCACTAGCATCTACTGCTTCTTTATTATTTATTAATATTTTTTGTGATTACAGACGCCGATTAGGAAATATCAACACGCAGTTGAAGATGAGACGTACTACTCGCAAGAGGTCACCTGAAGAGGTATGCTAAGTGTTTTGAATAAAACTAAATAACTTTTAATTACATTAAAAGTAGGAATGAGGTTCTAAGAACCAGCTCCATTTGGTGTTAATTTCGATCTTATTGCTAATCTGTACAGCTGACTTGGCACAGAGTTATTTCAATCTAAAACTTAGTCGACTAATCTGCCAACATAGATTGCATGGTGGATTGTGATACTGATTTGAATTCGGATTGCTAGTCTTGTCTGTTTATGTGATGGAATGATATAATTTTAGAAATGGCCTTACAGGAACTGACGTGCTTGTTCTTGCCAGATTTGGACTTCCTTTTAAAGGTTATAGTATTTGGCTTGAAATAATTTATTCAATTCAAATTGCATAATGTCTATAAAGCAATGTACACTGTTTTTACGAATACAAGCGTTCTTGCTATTAGCTGTTGTGAAGTCTGTGTGGTCAGATTATGAAAACTATACCAGGCTCAGTGTTTAGGTCGTCATCAACACCAATCTGGATTATAATCATCATTTGGGTTGGAGCCTGTCGAGTTGGGCACATAAGCTACAGGCTTTGATTTATCTGCTGATTAATAATGTAGATTTGGTGCAGTTGCACGGCCAAATAGATGCTTAGTCTATATAAGTTTCATTATTTGGCAATGCGGGACTACTTTTCAATAACCAATAGCAAATAGTGCTTCAATTTGTGTGAAACAGGTATATAATGTGTATATTAGACATTTTGTGATGCGAATAAGATAAAATACTTCACAGTCCAATACGCATACTATATATATTTATATATATATATAGTAGTAATCTGGAAAAGTAAGTTTCTAGCAGGCAAAGTATGAGCACTATGTCGGTTGCCTCACAGGTTAGGTCTGAAAATACATCACTCCACAAACGCAAACAGGCAGACTTGGCCCCGGAAACGGATTGTTATTGCAATCCACCATTAAAGTCTAATTGGAAAGTATTGGTCAACGTGGAATAAGATTGGAAGCATCCTGTATCAAATCAACTGTACAGATCATCAATGCAGAGAGAGTGAGATGCCAGTGGAGTTGGCACTGAGAAGGGTCGCTGTAGACATCCAAGAGGAACTTTTTCATTACACTATTGTTCCAATTGGTATTAAAGTAATTTATTTTAAAAATAAATTAAAACAAAATTACTTTTAGTTTTAAAATTAGATTTCATACATTGACACAACACTTCAATTAAAATTACAATTAAATTACTTTAAAGTAAAATCAGCTTCAAATTAAAAGTAGGATTAAAATAAACTTAGAATTCACAATTAAAATAGCACTGTGCTGTGTCAATGAGGGCGAATTCGACTTGGACAGAACGCCATTTCGGATGGGAAATCTGCAGACAGTCTTGGCGGCAGATATAGTCAAATTTAATTCTGGAGTAGATAATCTGCCAATCCAGTCTGCACGACGGTTTAGGTATAGTGATCTGCATGAGGATTACTGACGTGTAGTTGTTTAGACAAAGGTATCTCTGTTTCAGAATTGAACTTTGACGCTGTGGACATTTTGTTCGTGCTTTAAGCAATTGGAACTTGCTCTTGGACCATAGTATCTATCTGAAATGCATTTGTTTTAATCAAGTCATTAATTGCCTAAAATGCAAGGTGTACATCTATGTCGCACAAATGACAGTTTTTACACTTTTGCATACCGTGAAGGATGCAGCTGTACTTCCAGGTAACCAGCCCTTTTTCAAATGCATATCTGCTTGGATCACGTAATATGGCGAAATTCTGATTAGAAATCATAGTTCAGGTCGGTTCCAATTATGGCCCAACTCGATTGGGATCAATTTGTGTTGTGGGTTCGAACTCGGTGTGGAGACAGAATACATGCTCTAACAGGCAGTGCGTTTGGAAAAGGTTTCTTTACCTGGCAGTATAACCTGGTCTCCAACAAAAGGAGGAAGTGAACAAAGCCTAAACTTGTGCAATATATGTGTATACCAGGTGTATTTTATAAAATGTGATAAGAGGCGAGCAAATAAGTTGAAAGGTGGATCAGCTAGGTCTCTAGTTGTAATGTTCAGCACGTCGTTAATTAAATTTAACGTCAAATTAGATGTCTATTTTAACTTAAGTTTTCTACATAATTAAACAATTTATTCTCACTAGCATCTGTAAATGGCAGCTTTGTTATTTATATTTTTTTGTGATTACAGACGCCGATTAGGAAATATCAACATGCAAGAGGTCACTTATAAAGGTATGCTAAGTGTCTGAAGCAAACTAAATAACTTTTAATTAGATTAAAAATCGGAATGAGGTTCTGAGAACTAACTCGATTCGGTGTCAATTTTGATCTTATTGCTGGTCTGTGCACCTCACTTGGCACACATTTGTTTCAATCAAAAATTAGGTTAACTCAGATAATAACATTCCTGATTCAAGAATACTATGATTTACACTTTTTTAATCACCGGATAATCGGTTCAAATTTGCAAAAATTCAAGATGGCAGACAAAAAAACAAATGGCCGATTGTCATTAAGGCTTTTGAAACGTGCACAGGAGAAGCAAAGCGAGTCATCGTCTCAACTGTGTACCGTCACCATTTCACCGTTTACGGCGAAGGGGCTGCGCCCCTTTCGAAACCCCATGAACATAGTTTAGGAGTAGGCGCGCGCGGAAATGGGTCACTTTTTAGGGTAAGGAAAGTTTTTTTCCCCAGAGAAAAACACAAAACAACAAAACAGCCAACAAAATGCGCCAATTGTTATAAGGTTTTTGAAACGTGCACACGAGAAGCAAAGCGAGCCATTGTCTCAACTGTGTACCATTACCGTTTACATTATTAAACAATTTGTTCTCACTAGCATCTACTGCTTTATTATTTATTAATATTTTTTGTGATTACAGACGCCGATTAGGAAATATCAACACGCAGTTGAAGATGAGACGTACTACTCGCAAGAGGTCACCTGAAGAGGTATGCTAAGTGTTTTGAATAAAACTAAATAACTTTTAATTACATTAAAAGTAGGAATGAGGTTCTAAGAACCAGCTCCATTTGGTGTTAATTTCGATCTTATTGCTAATCTGTACAGCTGACTTGGCACAGAGTTATTTCAATCTAAAACTTAGTCGACTAATCTGCCAACATAGATTGCATGGTGGATTGTGATACTGATTTGAATTCGGATTGCTAGTCTTGTCTGTTTATGTGATGGAATGATATAATTTTAGAAATGGCCTTACAGGAACTGACGTGCTTGTTCTTGCCAGATTTGGACTTCCTTTTAAAGGTTATAGTATTTGGCTTGAAATAATTTATTCAATTCAAATTGCATAATGTCTATAAAGCAATGTACACTGTTTTTACGAATACAAGCGTTCTTGCTATTAGCTGTTGTGAAGTCTGTGTGGTCAGATTATGAAAACTATACCAGGCTCAGTGTTTAGGTCGTCATCAACACCAATCTGGATTATAATCATCATTTGGGTTGGAGCCTGTCGAGTTGGGCACATAAGCTACAGGCTTTGATTTATCTGCTGATTAATAATGTAGATTTGGTGCAGTTGCACGGCCAAATAGATGCTTAGTCTATATAAGTTTCATTATTTGGCAATGCGGGACTACTTTTCAATAACCAATAGCAAATAGTGCTTCAATTTGTGTGAAACAGGTATATAATGTGTATATTAGACATTTTGTGATGCGAATAAGATAAAATACTTCACAGTCCAATACGCATACTATATATATTTATATATATATATAGTAGTAATCTGGAAAAGTAAGTTTCTAGCAGGCAAAGTATGAGCACTATGTCGGTTGCCTCACAGGTTAGGTCTGAAAATACATCACTCCACAAACGCAAACAGGCAGACTTGGCCCCGGAAACGGATTGTTATTGCAATCCACCATTAAAGTCTAATTGGAAAGTATTGGTCAACGTGGAATAAGATTGGAAGCATCCTGTATCAAATCAACTGTACAGATCATCAATGCAGAGAGAGTGAGATGCCAGTGGAGTTGGCACTGAGAAGGGTCGCTGTAGACATCCAAGAGGAACTTTTTCATTACACTATTGTTCCAATTGGTATTAAAGTAATTTATTTTAAAAATAAATTAAAACAAAATTACTTTTAGTTTTAAAATTAGATTTCATACATTGACACAACACTTCAATTAAAATTACAATTAAATTACTTTAAAGTAAAATCAGCTTCAAATTAAAAGTAGGATTAAAATAAACTTAGAATTCACAATTAAAATAGCACTGTGCTGTGTCAATGAGGGCGAATTCGACTTGGACAGAACGCCATTTCGGATGGGAAATCTGCAGACAGTCTTGGCGGCAGATATAGTCAAATTTAATTCTGGAGTAGATAATCTGCCAATCCAGTCTGCACGACGGTTTAGGTATAGTGATCTGCATGAGGATTACTGACGTGTAGTTGTTTAGACAAAGGTATCTCTGTTTCAGAATTGAACTTTGACGCTGTGGACATTTTGTTCGTGCTTTAAGCAATTGGAACTTGCTCTTGGACCATAGTATCTATCTGAAATGCATTTGTTTTAATCAAGTCATTAATTGCCTAAAATGCAAGGTGTACATCTATGTCGCACAAATGACAGTTTTTACACTTTTGCATACCGTGAAGGATGCAGCTGTACTTCCAGGTAACCAGCCCTTTTTCAAATGCATATCTGCTTGGATCACGTAATATGGCGAAATTCTGATTAGAAATCATAGTTCAGGTCGGTTCCAATTATGGCCCAACTCGATTGGGATCAATTTGTGTTGTGGGTTCGAACTCGGTGTGGAGACAGAATACATGCTCTAACAGGCAGTGCGTTTGGAAAAGGTTTCTTTACCTGGCAGTATAACCTGGTCTCCAACAAAAGGAGGAAGTGAACAAAGCCTAAACTTGTGCAATATATGTGTATACCAGGTGTATTTTATAAAATGTGATAAGAGGCGAGCAAATAAGTTGAAAGGTGGATCAGCTAGGTCTCTAGTTGTAATGTTCAGCACGTCGTTAATTAAATTTAACGTCAAATTAGATGTCTATTTTAACTTAAGTTTTCTACATAATTAAACAATTTATTCTCACTAGCATCTGTAAATGGCAGCTTTGTTATTTATATTTTTTTGTGATTACAGACGCCGATTAGGAAATATCAACATGCAAGAGGTCACTTATAAAGGTATGCTAAGTGTCTGAAGCAAACTAAATAACTTTTAATTAGATTAAAAATCGGAATGAGGTTCTGAGAACTAACTCGATTCGGTGTCAATTTTGATCTTATTGCTGGTCTGTGCACCTCACTTGGCACACATTTGTTTCAATCAAAAATTAGGTTAACTCAGATAATAACATTCCTGATTCAAGAATACTATGATTTACACTTTTTTAATCACCGGATAATCGGTTCAAATTTGCAAAAATTCAAGATGGCAGACAAAAAAACAAATGGCCGATTGTCATTAAGGCTTTTGAAACGTGCACAGGAGAAGCAAAGCGAGTCATCGTCTCAACTGTGTACCGTCACCATTTCACCGTTTACGGCGAAGGGGCTGCGCCCCTTTCGAAACCCCATGAACATAGTTTAGGAGTAGGCGCGCGCGGAAATGGGTCACTTTTTAGGGTAAGGAAAGTTTTTTTCCCCAGAGAAAAACACAAAACAACAAAACAGCCAACAAAATGCGCCAATTGTTATAAGGTTTTTGAAACGTGCACACGAGAAGCAAAGCGAGCCATTGTCTCAACTGTGTACCATTACCGTTTACATTATTAAACAATTTGTTCTCACTAGCATCTACTGCTTTATTATTTATTAATATTTTTTGTGATTACAGACGCCGATTAGGAAATATCAACACGCAGTTGAAGATGAGACGTACTACTCGCAAGAGGTCACCTGAAGAGGTATGCTAAGTGTTTTGAATAAAACTAAATAACTTTTAATTACATTAAAAGTAGGAATGAGGTTCTAAGAACCAGCTCCATTTGGTGTTAATTTCGATCTTATTGCTAATCTGTACAGCTGACTTGGCACAGAGTTATTTCAATCTAAAACTTAGTCGACTAATCTGCCAACATAGATTGCATGGTGGATTGTGATACTGATTTGAATTCGGATTGCTAGTCTTGTCTGTTTATGTGATGGAATGATATAATTTTAGAAATGGCCTTACAGGAACTGACGTGCTTGTTCTTGCCAGATTTGGACTTCCTTTTAAAGGTTATAGTATTTGGCTTGAAATAATTTATTCAATTCAAATTGCATAATGTCTATAAAGCAATGTACACTGTTTTTACGAATACAAGCGTTCTTGCTATTAGCTGTTGTGAAGTCTGTGTGGTCAGATTATGAAAACTATACCAGGCTCAGTGTTTAGGTCGTCATCAACACCAATCTGGATTATAATCATCATTTGGGTTGGAGCCTGTCGAGTTGGGCACATAAGCTACAGGCTTTGATTTATCTGCTGATTAATAATGTAGATTTGGTGCAGTTGCACGGCCAAATAGATGCTTAGTCTATATAAGTTTCATTATTTGGCAATGCGGGACTACTTTTCAATAACCAATAGCAAATAGTGCTTCAATTTGTGTGAAACAGGTATATAATGTGTATATTAGACATTTTGTGATGCGAATAAGATAAAATACTTCACAGTCCAATACGCATACTATATATATTTATATATATATATAGTAGTAATCTGGAAAAGTAAGTTTCTAGCAGGCAAAGTATGAGCACTATGTCGGTTGCCTCACAGGTTAGGTCTGAAAATACATCACTCCACAAACGCAAACAGGCAGACTTGGCCCCGGAAACGGATTGTTATTGCAATCCACCATTAAAGTCTAATTGGAAAGTATTGGTCAACGTGGAATAAGATTGGAAGCATCCTGTATCAAATCAACTGTACAGATCATCAATGCAGAGAGAGTGAGATGCCAGTGGAGTTGGCACTGAGAAGGGTCGCTGTAGACATCCAAGAGGAACTTTTTCATTACACTATTGTTCCAATTGGTATTAAAGTAATTTATTTTAAAAATAAATTAAAACAAAATTACTTTTAGTTTTAAAATTAGATTTCATACATTGACACAACACTTCAATTAAAATTACAATTAAATTACTTTAAAGTAAAATCAGCTTCAAATTAAAAGTAGGATTAAAATAAACTTAGAATTCACAATTAAAATAGCACTGTGCTGTGTCAATGAGGGCGAATTCGACTTGGACAGAACGCCATTTCGGATGGGAAATCTGCAGACAGTCTTGGCGGCAGATATAGTCAAATTTAATTCTGGAGTAGATAATCTGCCAATCCAGTCTGCACGACGGTTTAGGTATAGTGATCTGCATGAGGATTACTGACGTGTAGTTGTTTAGACAAAGGTATCTCTGTTTCAGAATTGAACTTTGACGCTGTGGACATTTTGTTCGTGCTTTAAGCAATTGGAACTTGCTCTTGGACCATAGTATCTATCTGAAATGCATTTGTTTTAATCAAGTCATTAATTGCCTAAAATGCAAGGTGTACATCTATGTCGCACAAATGACAGTTTTTACACTTTTGCATACCGTGAAGGATGCAGCTGTACTTCCAGGTAACCAGCCCTTTTTCAAATGCATATCTGCTTGGATCACGTAATATGGCGAAATTCTGATTAGAAATCATAGTTCAGGTCGGTTCCAATTATGGCCCAACTCGATTGGGATCAATTTGTGTTGTGGGTTCGAACTCGGTGTGGAGACAGAATACATGCTCTAACAGGCAGTGCGTTTGGAAAAGGTTTCTTTACCTGGCAGTATAACCTGGTCTCCAACAAAAGGAGGAAGTGAACAAAGCCTAAACTTGTGCAATATATGTGTATACCAGGTGTATTTTATAAAATGTGATAAGAGGCGAGCAAATAAGTTGAAAGGTGGATCAGCTAGGTCTCTAGTTGTAATGTTCAGCACGTCGTTAATTAAATTTAACGTCAAATTAGATGTCTATTTTAACTTAAGTTTTCTACATAATTAAACAATTTATTCTCACTAGCATCTGTAAATGGCAGCTTTGTTATTTATATTTTTTTGTGATTACAGACGCCGATTAGGAAATATCAACATGCAAGAGGTCACTTATAAAGGTATGCTAAGTGTCTGAAGCAAACTAAATAACTTTTAATTAGATTAAAAATCGGAATGAGGTTCTGAGAACTAACTCGATTCGGTGTCAATTTTGATCTTATTGCTGGTCTGTGCACCTCACTTGGCACACATTTGTTTCAATCAAAAATTAGGTTAACTCAGATAATAACATTCCTGATTCAAGAATACTATGATTTACACTTTTTTAATCACCGGATAATCGGTTCAAATTTGCAAAAATTCAAGATGGCAGACAAAAAAACAAATGGCCGATTGTCATTAAGGCTTTTGAAACGTGCACAGGAGAAGCAAAGCGAGTCATCGTCTCAACTGTGTACCGTCACCATTTCACCGTTTACGGCGAAGGGGCTGCGCCCCTTTCGAAACCCCATGAACATAGTTTAGGAGTAGGCGCGCGCGGAAATGGGTCACTTTTTAGGGTAAGGAAAGTTTTTTTCCCCAGAGAAAAACACAAAACAACAAAACAGCCAACAAAATGCGCCAATTGTTATAAGGTTTTTGAAACGTGCACACGAGAAGCAAAGCGAGCCATTGTCTCAACTGTGTACCATTACCGTTTACATTATTAAACAATTTGTTCTCACTAGCATCTACTGCTTTATTATTTATTAATATTTTTTGTGATTACAGACGCCGATTAGGAAATATCAACACGCAGTTGAAGATGAGACGTACTACTCGCAAGAGGTCACCTGAAGAGGTATGCTAAGTGTTTTGAATAAAACTAAATAACTTTTAATTACATTAAAAGTAGGAATGAGGTTCTAAGAACCAGCTCCATTTGGTGTTAATTTCGATCTTATTGCTAATCTGTACAGCTGACTTGGCACAGAGTTATTTCAATCTAAAACTTAGTCGACTAATCTGCCAACATAGATTGCATGGTGGATTGTGATACTGATTTGAATTCGGATTGCTAGTCTTGTCTGTTTATGTGATGGAATGATATAATTTTAGAAATGGCCTTACAGGAACTGACGTGCTTGTTCTTGCCAGATTTGGACTTCCTTTTAAAGGTTATAGTATTTGGCTTGAAATAATTTATTCAATTCAAATTGCATAATGTCTATAAAGCAATGTACACTGTTTTTACGAATACAAGCGTTCTTGCTATTAGCTGTTGTGAAGTCTGTGTGGTCAGATTATGAAAACTATACCAGGCTCAGTGTTTAGGTCGTCATCAACACCAATCTGGATTATAATCATCATTTGGGTTGGAGCCTGTCGAGTTGGGCACATAAGCTACAGGCTTTGATTTATCTGCTGATTAATAATGTAGATTTGGTGCAGTTGCACTGCCAAATAGATGCTTAGTCTATATAAGTTTCATTATTTGGCAATGCGGGACTACTTTTCAATAACCAATAGCAAATAGTGCTTCAATTTGTGTGAAACAGGTATATAATGTGTATATTAGACATTTTGTGATGCGAATAAGATAAAATACTTCACAGTCCAATACGCATACTATATATATTTATATATATATATAGTAGTAATCTGGAAAAGTAAGTTTCTAGCAGGCAAAGTATGAGCACTATGTCGGTTGCCTCACAGGTTAGGTCTGAAAATACATCACTCCACAAACGCAAACAGGCAGACTTGGCCCCGGAAACGGATTGTTATTGCAATCCACCATTAAAGTCTAATTGGAAAGTATTGGTCAACGTGGAATAAGATTGGAAGCATCCTGTATCAAATCAACTGTACAGATCATCAATGCAGAGAGAGTGAGATGCCAGTGGAGTTGGCACTGAGAAGGGTCGCTGTAGACATCCAAGAGGAACTTTTTCATTACACTATTGTTCCAATTGGTATTAAAGTAATTTATTTTAAAAATAAATTAAAACAAAATTACTTTTAGTTTTAAAATTAGATTTCATACATTGACACAACACTTCAATAAAAATTACAATTAAATTACTTTAAAGTAAAATCAGCTTCAAATTAAAAGTAGGATTAAAATAAACTTAGAATTCACAATTAAAATAGCACTGTGCTGTGTCAATGAGGGCGAATTCGACTTGGACAGAACGCCATTTCGGATGGGAAATCTGCAGACAGTCTTGGCGGCAGATATAGTCAAATTTAATTCTGGAGTAGATAATCTGCCAATCCAGTCTGCACGACGGTTTAGGTATAGTGATCTGCATGAGGATTACTGACGTGTAGTTGTTTAGACAAAGGTATCTCTGTTTCAGAATTGAACTTTGACGCTGTGGACATTTTGTTCGTGCTTTAAGCAATTGGAACTTGCTCTTGGACCATAGTATCTATCTGAAATGCATTTGTTTTAATCAAGTCATTAATTGCCTAAAATGCAAGGTGTACATCTATGTCGCACAAATGACAGTTTTTACACTTTTGCATACCGTGAAGGATGCAGCTGTACTTCCAGGTAACCAGCCCTTTTTCAAATGCATATCTGCTTGGATCACGTAATATGGCGAAATTCTGATTAGAAATCATAGTTCAGGTCGGTTCCAATTATGGCCCAACTCGATTGGGATCAATTTGTGTTGTGGGTTCGAACTCGGTGTGGAGACAGAATACATGCTCTAACAGGCAGTGCGTTTGGAAAAGGTTTCTTTACCTGGCAGTATAACCTGGTCTCCAACAAAAGGAGGAAGTGAACAAAGCCTAAACTTGTGCAATATATGTGTATACCAGGTGTATTTTATAAAATGTGATAAGAGGCGAGCAAATAAGTTGAAAGGTGGATCAGCTAGGTCTCTAGTTGTAATGTTCAGCACGTCGTTAATTAAATTTAACGTCAAATTAGATGTCTATTTTAACTTAAGTTTTCTACATAATTAAACAATTTATTCTCACTAGCATCTGTAAATGGCAGCTTTGTTATTTATATTTTTTTGTGATTACAGACGCCGATTAGGAAATATCAACATGCAAGAGGTCACTTATAAAGGTATGCTAAGTGTCTGAAGCAAACTAAATAACTTTTAATTAGATTAAAAATCGGAATGAGGTTCTGAGAACTAACTCGATTCGGTGTCAATTTTGATCTTATTGCTGGTCTGTGCACCTCACTTGGCACACATTTGTTTCAATCAAAAATTAGGTTAACTCAGATAATAACATTCCTGATTCAAGAATACTATGATTTACACTTTTTTAATCACCGGATAATCGGTTCAAATTTGCAAAAATTCAAGATGGCAGACAAAAAAACAAATGGCCGATTGTCATTAAGGCTTTTGAAACGTGCACAGGAGAAGCAAAGCGAGTCATCGTCTCAACTGTGTACCGTCACCATTTCACCGTTTACGGCGAAGGGGCTGCGCCCCTTTCGAAACCCCATGAACATAGTTTAGGAGTAGGCGCGCGCGGAAATGGGTCACTTTTTAGGGTAAGGAAAGTTTTTTTCCCCAGAGAAAAACACAAAACAACAAAACAGCCAACAAAATGCGCCAATTGTTATAAGGTTTTTGAAACGTGCACACGAGAAGCAAAGCGAGCCATTGTCTCAACTGTGTACCATTACCGTTTACATTATTAAACAATTTGTTCTCACTAGCATCTACTGCTTTATTATTTATTAATATTTTTTGTGATTACAGACGCCGATTAGGAAATATCAACACGCAGTTGAAGATGAGACGTACTACTCGCAAGAGGTCACCTGAAGAGGTATGCTAAGTGTTTTGAATAAAACTAAATAACTTTTAATTACATTAAAAGTAGGAATGAGGTTCTAAGAACCAGCTCCATTTGGTGTTAATTTCGATCTTATTGCTAATCTGTACAGCTGACTTGGCACAGAGTTATTTCAATCTAAAACTTAGTCGACTAATCTGCCAACATAGATTGCATGGTGGATTGTGATACTGATTTGAATTCGGATTGCTAGTCTTGTCTGTTTATGTGATGGAATGATATAATTTTAGAAATGGCCTTACAGGAACTGACGTGCTTGTTCTTGCCAGATTTGGACTTCTTTTTAAAGGTTATAGTATTTGGCTTGAAATAATTTATTCAATTCAAATTGCATAATGTCTATAAAGCAATGTACACTGTTTTTACGAATACAAGCGTTCTTGCTATTAGCTGTTGTGAAGTCTGTGTGGTCAGATTATGAAAACTATACCAGGCTCAGTGTTTAGGTCGTCATCAACACCAATCTGGATTATAATCATCATTTGGGTTGGAGCCTGTCGAGTTGGGCACATAAGCTACAGGCTTTGATTTATCTGCTGATTAATAATGTAGATTTGGTGCAGTTGCACGGCCAAATAGATGCTTAGTCTATATAAGTTTCATTATTTGGCAATGCGGGACTACTTTTCAATAACCAATAGCAAATAGTGCTTCAATTTGTGTGAAACAGGTATATAATGTGTATATTAGACATTTTGTGATGCGAATAAGATAAAATACTTCACAGTCCAATACGCATACCATATATATTTATATATATATATAGTAGTAATCTGGAAAAGTAAGTTTCTAGCAGGCAAAGTATGAGCACTATGTCGGTTGCCTCACAGGTTAGGTCTGAAAATACATCACTCCACAAACGCAAACAGGCAGACTTGGCCCCGGAAACGGATTGTTATTGCAATCCACCATTAAAGTCTAATTGGAAAGTATTGGTCAACGTGGAATAAGATTGGAAGCATCCTGTATCAAATCAACTGTACAGATCATCAATGCAGAGAGAGTGAGATGCCAGTGGAGTTGGCACTGAGAAGGGTCGCTGTAGACATCCAAGAGGAACTTTTTCATTATACTATTGTTCCAATTGGTATTAAAGTAATTTATTTTAAAAATAAATTAAAACAAAATTACTTTTAGTTTTAAAATTAGATTTCATACATTGACACAACACTTCAATTAAAATTACAATTAAATTACTTTAAAGTAAAATCAGCTTCAAATTAAAAGTAGGATTAAAATAAACTTAGAATTCACAATTAAAATAGCACTGTGCTGTGTCAATGAGGGCGAATTCGACTTGGACAGAACGCCATTTCGGATGGGAAATCTGCAGACAGTCTTGGCGGCAGATATAGTCAAATTTAATTCTGGAGTAGATAATCTGCCAATCCAGTCTGCACGACGGTTTAGGTATAGTGATCTGCATGAGGATTACTGACGTGTAGTTGTTTAGACAAAGGTATCTCTGTTTCAGAATTGAACTTTGACGCTGTGGACATTTTGTTCGTGCTTTAAGCAATTGGAACTTGCTCTTGGACCATAGTATCTATCTGAAATGCATTTGTTTTAATCAAGTCATTAATTGCCTAAAATGCAAGGTGTACATCTATGTCGCACAAATGACAGTTTTTACACTTTTGCATACCGTGAAGGATGCAGCTGTACTTCCAGGTAACCAGCCCTTTTTCAAATGCATATCTGCTTGGATCACGTAATATGGCGAAATTCTGATTAGAAATCATAGTTCAGGTCGGTTCCAATTATGGCCCAACTCGATTGGGATCAATTTGTGTTGTGGGTTCGAACTCGGTGTGGAGACAGAATACATGCTCTAACAGGCAGTGCGTTTGGAAAAGGTTTCTTTACCTGGCAGTATAACCTGGTCTCCAACAAAAGGAGGAAGTGAACAAAGCCTAAACTTGTGCAATATATGTGTATACCAGGTGTATTTTATAAAATGTGATAAGAGGCGAGCAAATAAGTTGAAAGGTGGATCAGCTAGGTCTCTAGTTGTAATGTTCAGCACGTCGTTAATTAAATTTAACGTCAAATTAGATGTCTATTTTAACTTAAGTTTTCTACATAATTAAACAATTTATTCTCACTAGCATCTGTAAATGGCAGCTTTGTTATTTATATTTTTTTGTGATTACAGACGCCGATTAGGAAATATCAACATGCAAGAGGTCACTTATAAAGGTATGCTAAGTGTCTGAAGCAAACTAAATAACTTTTAATTAGATTAAAAATCGGAATGAGGTTCTGAGAACTAACTCGATTCGGTGTCAATTTTGATCTTATTGCTGGTCTGTGCACCTCACTTGGCACACATTTGTTTCAATCAAAAATTAGGTTAACTCAGATAATAACATTCCTGATTCAAGAATACTATGATTTACACTTTTTTAATCACCGGATAATCGGTTCAAATTTGCAAAAATTCAAGATGGCAGACAAAAAAACAAATGGCCGATTGTCATTAAGGCTTTTGAAACGTGCACAGGAGAAGCAAAGCGAGTCATCGTCTCAACTGTGTACCGTCACCATTTCACCGTTTACGGCGAAGGGGCTGCGCCCCTTTCGAAACCCCATGAACATAGTTTAGGAGTAGGCGCGCGCGGAAATGGGTCACTTTTTAGGGTAAGGAAAGTTTTTTTCCCCAGAGAAAAACACAAAACAACAAAACAGCCAACAAAATGCGCCAATTGTTATAAGGTTTTTGAAACGTGCACACGAGAAGCAAAGCGAGCCATTGTCTCAACTGTGTACCATTACCGTTTACATTATTAAACAATTTGTTCTCACTAGCATCTACTGCTTTATTATTTATTAATATTTTTTGTGATTACAGACGCCGATTAGGAAATATCAACACGCAGTTGAAGATGAGACGTACTACTCGCAAGAGGTCACCTGAAGAGGTATGCTAAGTGTTTTGAATAAAACTAAATAACTTTTAATTACATTAAAAGTAGGAATGAGGTTCTAAGAACCAGCTCCATTTGGTGTTAATTTCGATCTTATTGCTAATCTGTACAGCTGACTTGGCACAGAGTTATTTCAATCTAAAACTTAGTCGACTAATCTGCCAACATAGATTGCATGGTGGATTGTGATACTGATTTGAATTCGGATTGCTAGTCTTGTCTGTTTATGTGATGGAATGATATAATTTTAGAAATGGCCTTACAGGAACTGACGTGCTTGTTCTTGCCAGATTTGGACTTCCTTTTAAAGGTTATAGTATTTGGCTTGAAATAATTTATTCAATTCAAATTGCATAATGTCTATAAAGCAATGTACACTGTTTTTACGAATACAAGCGTTCTTGCTATTAGCTGTTGTGAAGTCTGTGTGGTCAGATTATGAAAACTATACCAGGCTCAGTGTTTAGGTCGTCATCAACACCAATCTGGATTATAATCATCATTTGGGTTGGAGCCTGTCGAGTTGGGCACATAAGCTACAGGCTTTGATTTATCTGCTGATTAATAATGTAGATTTGGTGCAGTTGCACGGCCAAATAGATGCTTAGTCTATATAAGTTTCATTATTTGGCAATGCGGGACTACTTTTCAATAACCAATAGCAAATAGTGCTTCAATTTGTGTGAAACAGGTATATAATGTGTATATTAGACATTTTGTGATGCGAATAAGATAAAATACTTCACAGTCCAATACGCATACTATATATATTTATATATATATATAGTAGTAATCTGGAAAAGTAAGTTTCTAGCAGGCAAAGTATGAGCACTATGTCGGTTGCCTCACAGGTTAGGTCTGAAAATACATCACTCCACAAACGCAAACAGGCAGACTTGGCCCCGGAAACGGATTGTTATTGCAATCCACCATTAAAGTCTAATTGGAAAGTATTGGTCAACGTGGAATAAGATTGGAAGCATCCTGTATCAAATCAACTGTACAGATCATCAATGCAGAGAGAGTGAGATGCCAGTGGAGTTGGCACTGAGAAGGGTCGCTGTAGACATCCAAGAGGAACTTTTTCATTACACTATTGTTCCAATTGGTATTAAAGTAATTTATTTTAAAAATAAATTAAAACAAAATTACTTTTAGTTTTAAAATTAGATTTCATACATTGACACAACACTTCAATTAAAATTACAATTAAATTACTTTAAAGTAAAATCAGCTTCAAATTAAAAGTAGGATTAAAATAAACTTAGAATTCACAATTAAAATAGCACTGTGCTGTGTCAATGAGGGCGAATTCGACTTGGACAGAACGCCATTTCGGATGGGAAATCTGCAGACAGTCTTGGCGGCAGATATAGTCAAATTTAATTCTGGAGTAGATAATCTGCCAATCCAGTCTGCACGACGGTTTAGGTATAGTGATCTGCATGAGGATTACTGACGTGTAGTTGTTTAGACAAAGGTATCTCTGTTTCAGAATTGAACTTTGACGCTGTGGACATTTTGTTCGTGCTTTAAGCAATTGGAACTTGCTCTTGGACCATAGTATCTATCTGAAATGCATTTGTTTTAATCAAGTCATTAATTGCCTAAAATGCAAGGTGTACATCTATGTCGCACAAATGACAGTTTTTACACTTTTGCATACCGTGAAGGATGCAGCTGTACTTCCAGGTAACCAGCCCTTTTTCAAATGCATATCTGCTTGGATCACGTAATATGGCGAAATTCTGATTAGAAATCATAGTTCAGGTCGGTTCCAATTATGGCCCAACTCGATTGGGATCAATTTGTGTTGTGGGTTCGAACTCGGTGTGGAGACAGAATACATGCTCTAACAGGCAGTGCGTTTGGAAAAGGTTTCTTTACCTGGCAGTATAACCTGGTCTCCAACAAAAGGAGGAAGTGAACAAAGCCTAAACTTGTGCAATATATGTGTATACCAGGTGTATTTTATAAAATGTGATAAGAGGCGAGCAAATAAGTTGAAAGGTGGATCAGCTAGGTCTCTAGTTGTAATGTTCAGCACGTCGTTAATTAAATTTAACGTCAAATTAGATGTCTATTTTAACTTAAGTTTTCTACATAATTAAACAATTTATTCTCACTAGCATCTGTAAATGGCAGCTTTGTTATTTATATTTTTTTGTGATTACAGACGCCGATTAGGAAATATCAACATGCAAGAGGTCACTTATAAAGGTATGCTAAGTGTCTGAAGCAAACTAAATAACTTTTAATTAGATTAAAAATCGGAATGAGGTTCTGAGAACTAACTCGATTCGGTGTCAATTTTGATCTTATTGCTGGTCTGTGCACCTCACTTGGCACACATTTGTTTCAATCAAAAATTAGGTTAACTCAGATAATAACATTCCTGATTCAAGAATACTATGATTTACACTTTTTTAATCACCGGATAATCGGTTCAAATTTGCAAAAATTCAAGATGGCAGACAAAAAAACAAATGGCCGATTGTCATTAAGGCTTTTGAAACGTGCACAGGAGAAGCAAAGCGAGTCATCGTCTCAACTGTGTACCGTCACCATTTCACCGTTTACGGCGAAGGGGCTGCGCCCCTTTCGAAACCCCATGAACATAGTTTAGGAGTAGGCGCGCGCGGAAATGGGTCACTTTTTAGGGTAAGGAAAGTTTTTTTCCCCAGAGAAAAACACAAAACAACAAAACAGCCAACAAAATGCGCCAATTGTTATAAGGTTTTTGAAACGTGCACACGAGAAGCAAAGCGAGCCATTGTCTCAACTGTGTACCATTACCGTTTACATTATTAAACAATTTGTTCTCACTAGCATCTACTGCTTTATTATTTATTAATATTTTTTGTGATTACAGACGCCGATTAGGAAATATCAACACGCAGTTGAAGATGAGACGTACTACTCGCAAGAGGTCACCTGAAGAGGTATGCTAAGTGTTTTGAATAAAACTAAATAACTTTTAATTACATTAAAAGTAGGAATGAGGTTCTAAGAACCAGCTCCATTTGGTGTTAATTTCGATCTTATTGCTAATCTGTACAGCTGACTTGGCACAGAGTTATTTCAATCTAAAACTTAGTCGACTAATCTGCCAACATAGATTGCATGGTGGATTGTGATACTGATTTGAATTCGGATTGCTAGTCTTGTCTGTTTATGTGATGGAATGATATAATTTTAGAAATGGCCTTACAGGAACTGACGTGCTTGTTCTTGCCAGATTTGGACTTCCTTTTAAAGGTTATAGTATTTGGCTTGAAATAATTTATTCAATTCAAATTGCATAATGTCTATAAAGCAATGTACACTGTTTTTACGAATACAAGCGTTCTTGCTATTAGCTGTTGTGAAGTCTGTGTGGTCAGATTATGAAAACTATACCAGGCTCAGTGTTTAGGTCGTCATCAACACCAATCTGGATTATAATCATCATTTGGGTTGGAGCCTGTCGAGTTGGGCACATAAGCTACAGGCTTTGATTTATCTGCTGATTAATAATGTAGATTTGGTGCAGTTGCACGGCCAAATAGATGCTTAGTCTATATAAGTTTCATTATTTGGCAATGCGGGACTACTTTTCAATAACCAATAGCAAATAGTGCTTCAATTTGTGTGAAACAGGTATATAATGTGTATATTAGACATTTTGTGATGCGAATAAGATAAAATACTTCACAGTCCAATACGCATACCATATATATTTATATATATATATAGTAGTAATCTGGAAAAGTAAGTTTCTAGCAGGCAAAGTATGAGCACTATGTCGGTTGCCTCACAGGTTAGGTCTGAAAATACATCACTCCACAAACGCAAACAGGCAGACTTGGCCCCGGAAACGGATTGTTATTGCAATCCACCATTAAAGTCTAATTGGAAAGTATTGGTCAACGTGGAATAAGATTGGAAGCATCCTGTATCAAATCAACTGTACAGATCATCAATGCAGAGAGAGTGAGATGCCAGTGGAGTTGGCACTGAGAAGGGTCGCTGTAGACATCCAAGAGGAACTTTTTCATTATACTATTGTTCCAATTGGTATTAAAGTAATTTATTTTAAAAATAAATTAAAACAAAATTACTTTTAGTTTTAAAATTAGATTTCATACATTGACACAACACTTCAATTAAAATTACAATTAAATTACTTTAAAGTAAAATCAGCTTCAAATTAAAAGTAGGATTAAAATAAACTTAGAATTCACAATTAAAATAGCACTGTGCTGTGTCAATGAGGGCGAATTCGACTTGGACAGAACGCCATTTCGGATGGGAAATCTGCAGACAGTCTTGGCGGCAGATATAGTCAAATTTAATTCTGGAGTAGATAATCTGCCAATCCAGTCTGCACGACGGTTTAGGTATAGTGATCTGCATGAGGATTACTGACGTGTAGTTGTTTAGACAAAGGTATCTCTGTTTCAGAATTGAACTTTGACGCTGTGGACATTTTGTTCGTGCTTTAAGCAATTGGAACTTGCTCTTGGACCATAGTATCTATCTGAAATGCATTTGTTTTAATCAAGTCATTAATTGCCTAAAATGCAAGGTGTACATCTATGTCGCACAAATGACAGTTTTTACACTTTTGCATACCGTGAAGGATGCAGCTGTACTTCCAGGTAACCAGCCCTTTTTCAAATGCATATCTGCTTGGATCACGTAATATGGCGAAATTCTGATTAGAAATCATAGTTCAGGTCGGTTCCAATTATGGCCCAACTCGATTGGGATCAATTTGTGTTGTGGGTTCGAACTCGGTGTGGAGACAGAATACATGCTCTAACAGGCAGTGCGTTTGGAAAAGGTTTCTTTACCTGGCAGTATAACCTGGTCTCCAACAAAAGGAGGAAGTGAACAAAGCCTAAACTTGTGCAATATATGTGTATACCAGGTGTATTTTATAAAATGTGATAAGAGGCGAGCAAATAAGTTGAAAGGTGGATCAGCTAGGTCTCTAGTTGTAATGTTCAGCACGTCGTTAATTAAATTTAACGTCAAATTAGATGTCTATTTTAACTTAAGTTTTCTACATAATTAAACAATTTATTCTCACTAGCATCTGTAAATGGCAGCTTTGTTATTTATATTTTTTTGTGATTACAGACGCCGATTAGGAAATATCAACATGCAAGAGGTCACTTATAAAGGTATGCTAAGTGTCTGAAGCAAACTAAATAACTTTTAATTAGATTAAAAATCGGAATGAGGTTCTGAGAACTAACTCGATTCGGTGTCAATTTTGATCTTATTGCTGGTCTGTGCACCTCACTTGGCACACATTTGTTTCAATCAAAAATTAGGTTAACTCAGATAATAACATTCCTGATTCAAGAATACTATGATTTACACTTTTTTAATCACCGGATAATCGGTTCAAATTTGCAAAAATTCAAGATGGCAGACAAAAAAACAAATGGCCGATTGTCATTAAGGCTTTTGAAACGTGCACAGGAGAAGCAAAGCGAGTCATCGTCTCAACTGTGTACCGTCACCATTTCACCGTTTACGGCGAAGGGGCTGCGCCCCTTTCGAAACCCCATGAACATAGTTTAGGAGTAGGCGCGCGCGGAAATGGGTCACTTTTTAGGGTAAGGAAAGTTTTTTTCCCCAGAGAAAAACACAAAACAACAAAACAGCCAACAAAATGCGCCAATTGTTATAAGGTTTTTGAAACGTGCACACGAGAAGCAAAGCGAGCCATTGTCTCAACTGTGTACCATTACCGTTTACATTATTAAACAATTTGTTCTCACTAGCATCTACTGCTTTATTATTTATTAATATTTTTTGTGATTACAGACGCCGATTAGGAAATATCAACACGCAGTTGAAGATGAGACGTACTACTCGCAAGAGGTCACCTGAAGAGGTATGCTAAGTGTTTTGAATAAAACTAAATAACTTTTAATTACATTAAAAGTAGGAATGAGGTTCTAAGAACCAGCTCCATTTGGTGTTAATTTCGATCTTATTGCTAATCTGTACAGCTGACTTGGCACAGAGTTATTTCAATCTAAAACTTAGTCGACTAATCTGCCAACATAGATTGCATGGTGGATTGTGATACTGATTTGAATTCGGATTGCTAGTCTTGTCTGTTTATGTGATGGAATGATATAATTTTAGAAATGGCCTTACAGGAACTGACGTGCTTGTTCTTGCCAGATTTGGACTTCCTTTTAAAGGTTATAGTATTTGGCTTGAAATAATTTATTCAATTCAAATTGCATAATGTCTATAAAGCAATGTACACTGTTTTTACGAATACAAGCGTTCTTGCTATTAGCTGTTGTGAAGTCTGTGTGGTCAGATTATGAAAACTATACCAGGCTCAGTGTTTAGGTCGTCATCAACACCAATCTGGATTATAATCATCATTTGGGTTGGAGCCTGTCGAGTTGGGCACATAAGCTACAGGCTTTGATTTATCTGCTGATTAATAATGTAGATTTGGTGCAGTTGCACGGCCAAATAGATGCTTAGTCTATATAAGTTTCATTATTTGGCAATGCGGGACTACTTTTCAATAACCAATAGCAAATAGTGCTTCAATTTGTGTGAAACAGGTATATAATGTGTATATTAGACATTTTGTGATGCGAATAAGATAAAATACTTCACAGTCCAATACGCATACCATATATATTTATATATATATATAGTAGTAATCTGGAAAAGTAAGTTTCTAGCAGGCAAAGTATGAGCACTATGTCGGTTGCCTCACAGGTTAGGTCTGAAAATACATCACTCCACAAACGCAAACAGGCAGACTTGGCCCCGGAAACGGATTGTTATTGCAATCCACCATTAAAGTCTAATTGGAAAGTATTGGTCAACGTGGAATAAGATTGGAAGCATCCTGTATCAAATCAACTGTACAGATCATCAATGCAGAGAGAGTGAGATGCCAGTGGAGTTGGCACTGAGAAGGGTCGCTGTAGACATCCAAGAGGAACTTTTTCATTACACTATTGTTCCAATTGGTATTAAAGTAATTTATTTTAAAAATAAATTAAAACAAAATTACTTTTAGTTTTAAAATTAGATTTCATACATTGACACAACACTTCAATTAAAATTACAATTAAATTACTTTAAAGTAAAATCAGCTTCAAATTAAAAGTAGGATTAAAATAAACTTAGAATTCACAATTAAAATAGCACTGTGCTGTGTCAATGAGGGCGAATTCGACTTGGACAGAACGCCATTTCGGATGGGAAATCTGCAGACAGTCTTGGCGGCAGATATAGTCAAATTTAATTCTGGAGTAGATAATCTGCCAATCCAGTCTGCACGACGGTTTAGGTATAGTGATCTGCATGAGGATTACTGACGTGTAGTTGTTTAGACAAAGGTATCTCTGTTTCAGAATTGAACTTTGACGCTGTGGACATTTTGTTCGTGCTTTAAGCAATTGGAACTTGCTCTTGGACCATAGTATCTATCTGAAATGCATTTGTTTTAATCAAGTCATTAATTGCCTAAAATGCAAGGTGTACATCTATGTCGCACAAATGACAGTTTTTACACTTTTGCATACCGTGAAGGATGCAGCTGTACTTCCAGGTAACCAGCCCTTTTTCAAATGCATATCTGCTTGGATCACGTAATATGGCGAAATTCTGATTAGAAATCATAGTTCAGGTCGGTTCCAATTATGGCCCAACTCGATTGGGATCAATTTGTGTTGTGGGTTCGAACTCGGTGTGGAGACAGAATACATGCTCTAACAGGCAGTGCGTTTGGAAAAGGTTTCTTTACCTGGCAGTATAACCTGGTCTCCAACAAAAGGAGGAAGTGAACAAAGCCTAAACTTGTGCAATATATGTGTATACCAGGTGTATTTTATAAAATGTGATAAGAGGCGAGCAAATAAGTTGAAAGGTGGATCAGCTAGGTCTCTAGTTGTAATGTTCAGCACGTCGTTAATTAAATTTAACGTCAAATTAGATGTCTATTTTAACTTAAGTTTTCTACATAATTAAACAATTTATTCTCACTAGCATCTGTAAATGGCAGCTTTGTTATTTATATTTTTTTGTGATTACAGACGCCGATTAGGAAATATCAACATGCAAGAGGTCACTTATAAAGGTATGCTAAGTGTCTGAAGCAAACTAAATAACTTTTAATTAGATTAAAAATCGGAATGAGGTTCTGAGAACTAACTCGATTCGGTGTCAATTTTGATCTTATTGCTGGTCTGTGCACCTCACTTGGCACACATTTGTTTCAATCAAAAATTAGGTTAACTCAGATAATAACATTCCTGATTCAAGAATACTATGATTTACACTTTTTTAATCACCGGATAATCGGTTCAAATTTGCAAAAATTCAAGATGGCAGACAAAAAAACAAATGGCCGATTGTCATTAAGGCTTTTGAAACGTGCACAGGAGAAGCAAAGCGAGTCATCGTCTCAACTGTGTACCGTCACCATTTCACCGTTTACGGCGAAGGGGCTGCGCCCCTTTCGAAACCCCATGAACATAGTTTAGGAGTAGGCGCGCGCGGAAATGGGTCACTTTTTAGGGTAAGGAAAGTTTTTTTCCCCAGAGAAAAACACAAAACAACAAAACAGCCAACAAAATGCGCCAATTGTTATAAGGTTTTTGAAACGTGCACACGAGAAGCAAAGCGAGCCATTGTCTCAACTGTGTACCATTACCGTTTACATTATTAAACAATTTGTTCTCACTAGCATCTACTGCTTCTTTATTATTTATTAATATTTTTTGTGATTACAGACGCCGATTAGGAAATATCAACACGCAGTTGAAGATGAGACGTACTACTCGCAAGAGGTCACCTGAAGAGGTATGCTAAGTGTTTTGAATAAAACTAAATAACTTTTAATTACATTAAAAGTAGGAATGAGGTTCTAAGAACCAGCTCCATTTGGTGTTAATTTCGATCTTATTGCTAATCTGTACAGCTGACTTGGCACAGAGTTATTTCAATCTAAAACTTAGTCGACTAATCTGCCAACATAGATTGCATGGTGGATTGTGATACTGATTTGAATTCGGATTGCTAGTCTTGTCTGTTTATGTGATGGAATGATATAATTTTAGAAATGGCCTTACAGGAACTGACGTGCTTGTTCTTGCCAGATTTGGACTTCCTTTTAAAGGTTATAGTATTTGGCTTGAAATAATTTATTCAATTCAAATTGCATAATGTCTATAAAGCAATGTACACTGTTTTTACGAATACAAGCGTTCTTGCTATTAGCTGTTGTGAAGTCTGTGTGGTCAGATTATGAAAACTATACCAGGCTCAGTGTTTAGGTCGTCATCAACACCAATCTGGATTATAATCATCATTTGGGTTGGAGCCTGTCGAGTTGGGCACATAAGCTACAGGCTTTGATTTATCTGCTGATTAATAATGTAGATTTGGTGCAGTTGCACGGCCAAATAGATGCTTAGTCTATATAAGTTTCATTATTTGGCAATGCGGGACTACTTTTCAATAACCAATAGCAAATAGTGCTTCAATTTGTGTGAAACAGGTATATAATGTGTATATTAGACATTTTGTGATGCGAATAAGATAAAATACTTCACAGTCCAATACGCATACTATATATATTTATATATATATATAGTAGTAATCTGGAAAAGTAAGTTTCTAGCAGGCAAAGTATGAGCACTATGTCGGTTGCCTCACAGGTTAGGTCTGAAAATACATCACTCCACAAACGCAAACAGGCAGACTTGGCCCCGGAAACGGATTGTTATTGCAATCCACCATTAAAGTCTAATTGGAAAGTATTGGTCAACGTGGAATAAGATTGGAAGCATCCTGTATCAAATCAACTGTACAGATCATCAATGCAGAGAGAGTGAGATGCCAGTGGAGTTGGCACTGAGAAGGGTCGCTGTAGACATCCAAGAGGAACTTTTTCATTACACTATTGTTCCAATTGGTATTAAAGTAATTTATTTTAAAAATAAATTAAAACAAAATTACTTTTAGTTTTAAAATTAGATTTCATACATTGACACAACACTTCAATTAAAATTACAATTAAATTACTTTAAAGTAAAATCAGCTTCAAATTAAAAGTAGGATTAAAATAAACTTAGAATTCACAATTAAAATAGCACTGTGCTGTGTCAATGAGGGCGAATTCGACTTGGACAGAACGCCATTTCGGATGGGAAATCTGCAGACAGTCTTGGCGGCAGATATAGTCAAATTTAATTCTGGAGTAGATAATCTGCCAATCCAGTCTGCACGACGGTTTAGGTATAGTGATCTGCATGAGGATTACTGACGTGTAGTTGTTTAGACAAAGGTATCTCTGTTTCAGAATTGAACTTTGACGCTGTGGACATTTTGTTCGTGCTTTAAGCAATTGGAACTTGCTCTTGGACCATAGTATCTATCTGAAATGCATTTGTTTTAATCAAGTCATTAATTGCCTAAAATGCAAGGTGTACATCTATGTCGCACAAATGACAGTTTTTACACTTTTGCATACCGTGAAGGATGCAGCTGTACTTCCAGGTAACCAGCCCTTTTTCAAATGCATATCTGCTTGGATCACGTAATATGGCGAAATTCTGATTAGAAATCATAGTTCAGGTCGGTTCCAATTATGGCCCAACTCGATTGGGATCAATTTGTGTTGTGGGTTCGAACTCGGTGTGGAGACAGAATACATGCTCTAACAGGCAGTGCGTTTGGAAAAGGTTTCTTTACCTGGCAGTATAACCTGGTCTCCAACAAAAGGAGGAAGTGAACAAAGCCTAAACTTGTGCAATATATGTGTATACCAGGTGTATTTTATAAAATGTGATAAGAGGCGAGCAAATAAGTTGAAAGGTGGATCAGCTAGGTCTCTAGTTGTAATGTTCAGCACGTCGTTAATTAAATTTAACGTCAAATTAGATGTCTATTTTAACTTAAGTTTTCTACATAATTAAACAATTTATTCTCACTAGCATCTGTAAATGGCAGCTTTGTTATTTATATTTTTTTGTGATTACAGACGCCGATTAGGAAATATCAACATGCAAGAGGTCACTTATAAAGGTATGCTAAGTGTCTGAAGCAAACTAAATAACTTTTAATTAGATTAAAAATCGGAATGAGGTTCTGAGAACTAACTCGATTCGGTGTCAATTTTGATCTTATTGCTGGTCTGTGCACCTCACTTGGCACACATTTGTTTCAATCAAAAATTAGGTTAACTCAGATAATAACATTCCTGATTCAAGAATACTATGATTTACACTTTTTTAATCACCGGATAATCGGTTCAAATTTGCAAAAATTCAAGATGGCAGACAAAAAAACAAATGGCCGATTGTCATTAAGGCTTTTGAAACGTGCACAGGAGAAGCAAAGCGAGTCATCGTCTCAACTGTGTACCGTCACCATTTCACCGTTTACGGCGAAGGGGCTGCGCCCCTTTCGAAACCCCATGAACATAGTTTAGGAGTAGGCGCGCGCGGAAATGGGTCACTTTTTAGGGTAAGGAAAGTTTTTTTCCCCAGAGAAAAACACAAAACAACAAAACAGCCAACAAAATGCGCCAATTGTTATAAGGTTTTTGAAACGTGCACACGAGAAGCAAAGCGAGCCATTGTCTCAACTGTGTACCATTACCGTTTACATTATTAAACAATTTGTTCTCACTAGCATCTACTGCTTCTTTATTATTTATTAATATTTTTTGTGATTACAGACGCCGATTAGGAAATATCAACACGCAGTTGAAGATGAGACGTACTACTCGCAAGAGGTCACCTGAAGAGGTATGCTAAGTGTTTTGAATAAAACTAAATAACTTTTAATTACATTAAAAGTAGGAATGAGGTTCTAAGAACCAGCTCCATTTGGTGTTAATTTCGATCTTATTGCTAATCTGTACAGCTGACTTGGCACAGAGTTATTTCAATCTAAAACTTAGTCGACTAATCTGCCAACATAGATTGCATGGTGGATTGTGATACTGATTTGAATTCGGATTGCTAGTCTTGTCTGTTTATGTGATGGAATGATATAATTTTAGAAATGGCCTTACAGGAACTGACGTGCTTGTTCTTGCCAGATTTGGACTTCCTTTTAAAGGTTATAGTATTTGGCTTGAAATAATTTATTCAATTCAAATTGCATAATGTCTATAAAGCAATGTACACTGTTTTTACGAATACAAGCGTTCTTGCTATTAGCTGTTGTGAAGTCTGTGTGGTCAGATTATGAAAACTATACCAGGCTCAGTGTTTAGGTCGTCATCAACACCAATCTGGATTATAATCATCATTTGGGTTGGAGCCTGTCGAGTTGGGCACATAAGCTACAGGCTTTGATTTATCTGCTGATTAATAATGTAGATTTGGTGCAGTTGCACGGCCAAATAGATGCTTAGTCTATATAAGTTTCATTATTTGGCAATGCGGGACTACTTTTCAATAACCAATAGCAAATAGTGCTTCAATTTGTGTGAAACAGGTATATAATGTGTATATTAGACATTTTGTGATGCGAATAAGATAAAATACTTCACAGTCCAATACGCATACTATATATATTTATATATATATATAGTAGTAATCTGGAAAAGTAAGTTTCTAGCAGGCAAAGTATGAGCACTATGTCGGTTGCCTCACAGGTTAGGTCTGAAAATACATCACTCCACAAACGCAAACAGGCAGACTTGGCCCCGGAAACGGATTGTTATTGCAATCCACCATTAAAGTCTAATTGGAAAGTATTGGTCAACGTGGAATAAGATTGGAAGCATCCTGTATCAAATCAACTGTACAGATCATCAATGCAGAGAGAGTGAGATGCCAGTGGAGTTGGCACTGAGAAGGGTCGCTGTAGACATCCAAGAGGAACTTTTTCATTACACTATTGTTCCAATTGGTATTAAAGTAATTTATTTTAAAAATAAATTAAAACAAAATTACTTTTAGTTTTAAAATTAGATTTCATACATTGACACAACACTTCAATTAAAATTACAATTAAATTACTTTAAAGTAAAATCAGCTTCAAATTAAAAGTAGGATTAAAATAAACTTAGAATTCACAATTAAAATAGCACTGTGCTGTGTCAATGAGGGCGAATTCGACTTGGACAGAACGCCATTTCGGATGGGAAATCTGCAGACAGTCTTGGCGGCAGATATAGTCAAATTTAATTCTGGAGTAGATAATCTGCCAATCCAGTCTGCACGACGGTTTAGGTATAGTGATCTGCATGAGGATTACTGACGTGTAGTTGTTTAGACAAAGGTATCTCTGTTTCAGAATTGAACTTTGACGCTGTGGACATTTTGTTCGTGCTTTAAGCAATTGGAACTTGCTCTTGGACCATAGTATCTATCTGAAATGCATTTGTTTTAATCAAGTCATTAATTGCCTAAAATGCAAGGTGTACATCTATGTCGCACAAATGACAGTTTTTACACTTTTGCATACCGTGAAGGATGCAGCTGTACTTCCAGGTAACCAGCCCTTTTTCAAATGCATATCTGCTTGGATCACGTAATATGGCGAAATTCTGATTAGAAATCATAGTTCAGGTCGGTTCCAATTATGGCCCAACTCGATTGGGATCAATTTGTGTTGTGGGTTCGAACTCGGTGTGGAGACAGAATACATGCTCTAACAGGCAGTGCGTTTGGAAAAGGTTTCTTTACCTGGCAGTATAACCTGGTCTCCAACAAAAGGAGGAAGTGAACAAAGCCTAAACTTGTGCAATATATGTGTATACCAGGTGTATTTTATAAAATGTGATAAGAGGCGAGCAAATAAGTTGAAAGGTGGATCAGCTAGGTCTCTAGTTGTAATGTTCAGCACGTCGTTAATTAAATTTAACGTCAAATTAGATGTCTATTTTAACTTAAGTTTTCTACATAATTAAACAATTTATTCTCACTAGCATCTGTAAATGGCAGCTTTGTTATTTATATTTTTTTGTGATTACAGACGCCGATTAGGAAATATCAACATGCAAGAGGTCACTTATAAAGGTATGCTAAGTGTCTGAAGCAAACTAAATAACTTTTAATTAGATTAAAAATCGGAATGAGGTTCTGAGAACTAACTCGATTCGGTGTCAATTTTGATCTTATTGCTGGTCTGTGCACCTCACTTGGCACACATTTGTTTCAATCAAAAATTAGGTTAACTCAGATAATAACATTCCTGATTCAAGAATACTATGATTTACACTTTTTTAATCACCGGATAATCGGTTCAAATTTGCAAAAATTCAAGATGGCAGACAAAAAAACAAATGGCCGATTGTCATTAAGGCTTTTGAAACGTGCACAGGAGAAGCAAAGCGAGTCATCGTCTCAACTGTGTACCGTCACCATTTCACCGTTTACGGCGAAGGGGCTGCGCCCCTTTCGAAACCCCATGAACATAGTTTAGGAGTAGGCGCGCGCGGAAATGGGTCACTTTTTAGGGTAAGGAAAGTTTTTTTCCCCAGAGAAAAACACAAAACAACAAAACAGCCAACAAAATGCGCCAATTGTTATAAGGTTTTTGAAACGTGCACACGAGAAGCAAAGCGAGCCATTGTCTCAACTGTGTACCATTACCGTTTACATTATTAAACAATTTGTTCTCACTAGCATCTACTGCTTTATTATTTATTAATATTTTTTGTGATTACAGACGCCGATTAGGAAATATCAACACGCAGTTGAAGATGAGACGTACTACTCGCAAGAGGTCACCTGAAGAGGTATGCTAAGTGTTTTGAATAAAACTAAATAACTTTTAATTACATTAAAAGTAGGAATGAGGTTCTAAGAACCAGCTCCATTTGGTGTTAATTTCGATCTTATTGCTAATCTGTACAGCTGACTTGGCACAGAGTTATTTCAATCTAAAACTTAGTCGACTAATCTGCCAACATAGATTGCATGGTGGATTGTGATACTGATTTGAATTCGGATTGCTAGTCTTGTCTGTTTATGTGATGGAATGATATAATTTTAGAAATGGCCTTACAGGAACTGACGTGCTTGTTCTTGCCAGATTTGGACTTCCTTTTAAAGGTTATAGTATTTGGCTTGAAATAATTTATTCAATTCAAATTGCATAATGTCTATAAAGCAATGTACACTGTTTTTACGAATACAAGCGTTCTTGCTATTAGCTGTTGTGAAGTCTGTGTGGTCAGATTATGAAAACTATACCAGGCTCAGTGTTTAGGTCGTCATCAACACCAATCTGGATTATAATCATCATTTGGGTTGGAGCCTGTCGAGTTGGGCACATAAGCTACAGGCTTTGATTTATCTGCTGATTAATAATGTAGATTTGGTGCAGTTGCACGGCCAAATAGATGCTTAGTCTATATAAGTTTCATTATTTGGCAATGCGGGACTACTTTTCAATAACCAATAGCAAATAGTGCTTCAATTTGTGTGAAACAGGTATATAATGTGTATATTAGACATTTTGTGATGCGAATAAGATAAAATACTTCACAGTCCAATACGCATACTATATATATTTATATATATATATAGTAGTAATCTGGAAAAGTAAGTTTCTAGCAGGCAAAGTATGAGCACTATGTCGGTTGCCTCACAGGTTAGGTCTGAAAATACATCACTCCACAAACGCAAACAGGCAGACTTGGCCCCGGAAACGGATTGTTATTGCAATCCACCATTAAAGTCTAATTGGAAAGTATTGGTCAACGTGGAATAAGATTGGAAGCATCCTGTATCAAATCAACTGTACAGATCATCAATGCAGAGAGAGTGAGATGCCAGTGGAGTTGGCACTGAGAAGGGTCGCTGTAGACATCCAAGAGGAACTTTTTCATTACACTATTGTTCCAATTGGTATTAAAGTAATTTATTTTAAAAATAAATTAAAACAAAATTACTTTTAGTTTTAAAATTAGATTTCATACATTGACACAACACTTCAATTAAAATTACAATTAAATTACTTTAAAGTAAAATCAGCTTCAAATTAAAAGTAGGATTAAAATAAACTTAGAATTCACAATTAAAATAGCACTGTGCTGTGTCAATGAGGGCGAATTCGACTTGGACAGAACGCCATTTCGGATGGGAAATCTGCAGACAGTCTTGGCGGCAGATATAGTCAAATTTAATTCTGGAGTAGATAATCTGCCAATCCAGTCTGCACGACGGTTTAGGTATAGTGATCTGCATGAGGATTACTGACGTGTAGTTGTTTAGACAAAGGTATCTCTGTTTCAGAATTGAACTTTGACGCTGTGGACATTTTGTTCGTGCTTTAAGCAATTGGAACTTGCTCTTGGACCATAGTATCTATCTGAAATGCATTTGTTTTAATCAAGTCATTAATTGCCTAAAATGCAAGGTGTACATCTATGTCGCACAAATGACAGTTTTTACACTTTTGCATACCGTGAAGGATGCAGCTGTACTTCCAGGTAACCAGCCCTTTTTCAAATGCATATCTGCTTGGATCACGTAATATGGCGAAATTCTGATTAGAAATCATAGTTCAGGTCGGTTCCAATTATGGCCCAACTCGATTGGGATCAATTTGTGTTGTGGGTTCGAACTCGGTGTGGAGACAGAATACATGCTCTAACAGGCAGTGCGTTTGGAAAAGGTTTCTTTACCTGGCAGTATAACCTGGTCTCCAACAAAAGGAGGAAGTGAACAAAGCCTAAACTTGTGCAATATATGTGTATACCAGGTGTATTTTATAAAATGTGATAAGAGGCGAGCAAATAAGTTGAAAGGTGGATCAGCTAGGTCTCTAGTTGTAATGTTCAGCACGTCGTTAATTAAATTTAACGTCAAATTAGATGTCTATTTTAACTTAAGTTTTCTACATAATTAAACAATTTATTCTCACTAGCATCTGTAAATGGCAGCTTTGTTATTTATATTTTTTTGTGATTACAGACGCCGATTAGGAAATATCAACATGCAAGAGGTCACTTATAAAGGTATGCTAAGTGTCTGAAGCAAACTAAATAACTTTTAATTAGATTAAAAATCGGAATGAGGTTCTGAGAACTAACTCGATTCGGTGTCAATTTTGATCTTATTGCTGGTCTGTGCACCTCACTTGGCACACATTTGTTTCAATCAAAAATTAGGTTAACTCAGATAATAACATTCCTGATTCAAGAATACTATGATTTACACTTTTTTAATCACCGGATAATCGGTTCAAATTTGCAAAAATTCAAGATGGCAGACAAAAAAACAAATGGCCGATTGTCATTAAGGCTTTTGAAACGTGCACAGGAGAAGCAAAGCGAGTCATCGTCTCAACTGTGTACCGTCACCATTTCACCGTTTACGGCGAAGGGGCTGCGCCCCTTTCGAAACCCCATGAACATAGTTTAGGAGTAGGCGCGCGCGGAAATGGGTCACTTTTTAGGGTAAGGAAAGTTTTTTTCCCCAGAGAAAAACACAAAACAACAAAACAGCCAACAAAATGCGCCAATTGTTATAAGGTTTTTGAAACGTGCACACGAGAAGCAAAGCGAGCCATTGTCTCAACTGTGTACCATTACCGTTTACATTATTAAACAATTTGTTCTCACTAGCATCTACTGCTTTATTATTTATTAATATTTTTTGTGATTACAGACGCCGATTAGGAAATATCAACACGCAGTTGAAGATGAGACGTACTACTCGCAAGAGGTCACCTGAAGAGGTATGCTAAGTGTTTTGAATAAAACTAAATAACTTTTAATTACATTAAAAGTAGGAATGAGGTTCTAAGAACCAGCTCCATTTGGTGTTAATTTCGATCTTATTGCTAATCTGTACAGCTGACTTGGCACAGAGTTATTTCAATCTAAAACTTAGTCGACTAATCTGCCAACATAGATTGCATGGTGGATTGTGATACTGATTTGAATTCGGATTGCTAGTCTTGTCTGTTTATGTGATGGAATGATATAATTTTAGAAATGGCCTTACAGGAACTGACGTGCTTGTTCTTGCCAGATTTGGACTTCCTTTTAAAGGTTATAGTATTTGGCTTGAAATAATTTATTCAATTCAAATTGCATAATGTCTATAAAGCAATGTACACTGTTTTTACGAATACAAGCGTTCTTGCTATTAGCTGTTGTGAAGTCTGTGTGGTCAGATTATGAAAACTATACCAGGCTCAGTGTTTAGGTCGTCATCAACACCAATCTGGATTATAATCATCATTTGGGTTGGAGCCTGTCGAGTTGGGCACATAAGCTACAGGCTTTGATTTATCTGCTGATTAATAATGTAGATTTGGTGCAGTTGCACGGCCAAATAGATGCTTAGTCTATATAAGTTTCATTATTTGGCAATGCGGGACTACTTTTCAATAACCAATAGCAAATAGTGCTTCAATTTGTGTGAAACAGGTATATAATGTGTATATTAGACATTTTGTGATGCGAATAAGATAAAATACTTCACAGTCCAATACGCATACTATATATATTTATATATATATATAGTAGTAATCTGGAAAAGTAAGTTTCTAGCAGGCAAAG
>CAXHKU010000213.1:0-38065 GCA_964017125.1 Flabesymbios commensalis
GGTGAACATCTCTGTTATAGACATACATATGATTGAAGATTTATGGTAATAAATTATGTTCGTACTTGTACATAAAAACAGCTACCGTATAGAAATAGAGCTTTTTAAATTGAAGTATTTTTAAATGTATAAACAAAGGTTCGGAATGCGCTAATAACTTCAGGTAATCATTCATATAAACTTACTTAGCTGAGGGGGTTTTGTCCTAAAATTCATAAAATAGTTTATGACGGGCAATAAATACCAATTTAAGAGTAGCATACCACACTTTTAAATTATATTTGGTATAAAGTTAAAATCAATATGCCACCACCGCCAACTCATGAACATTTTAAAGGTTTTATTTGAGATTTTCGTCAATCTTTATCAAGTGCATGCTTCATTGAAGCATGATTTCATTTCCATTTTAATCCTTCAAGCCATCACGATACATTAGGCGTCATTTATCATCTTTGAAGAATTTCCTAAAACTGGGGGTTTTAGAAACAAACATTTTCATGGAATTTTCTAGTAATAACAACATCTTTTTTAACTGGCCACACTTTTGCAAAGAACATGTCAATGTTTAGCTCGGGCTTACAGTAACTCAGAATCTACGAAAGTCAAAATACTTCATGATTTAATTTAAAAAAAATCAAAGATCGTCATTTAAGTTAATGATATAAACGTTGACTTTAATGATATAAAATGATATAAAATGTTGACTTTAGTAATTTAATTACATGATATATATATTAACATAATAGGACACAGTTGTGCACCCCCCTTTGCTCTCAAACGTCAGTTCATTATGTGCTTGATATCGACTTCGCGAGAACAGTTGTTGGGTCCTCTCCAATACTATGGGCACCACAACGCAAATTATTATTCCAAATAAATCCATATTGTCACATGACGAGAACTGCCGTCATTCAGTTGTTATATTAATTAAATTAGAGAGTTTTATACCACGCTGAACCAATAATAATCCAACATTGGGTAAAAGCCATGTGTTATGTGGGATACTTGTGCCAGATGATCAGTTATACACATACAGGATGATCGCTTCGTAGTTTTTTGTTCAAAACATTGATACTTCGTGGTTTTTTTCTCGCTTGTGAGGACGAAAACTTGTATTTTGCACACAGACAGACAGTTTATTGGACAAGCAAATAATACAGTGTGCTAATATATGCATAAATAAAATCCCCCCCGTCGACTGTCACTAAGACCCTGTGGTTACTAAGGGTGACATCCACCTGCATTTAACCCTTAAAGTCCCGAAATAAAATGTGTGCAATCCATGGACTCCAAAGGTTGTATTTTTCTAAATCATCAATCATAAAGGTTATCTCTTCCCGCTTCATTTGTATACCTATGTTATGGCTCTACGACCATTATAAGTATTGGTAACCTTTCAGTGCGGGTTCAACTTTAGAGAAAATTCTGATATGATTCTAAAGTCCCAGCGCTGTAAGGGTAATTATTTTTTGCTCACAATAGTTATAATAATGCCAATAATATCTAGAGGCTGTTATACAATATACATTTCCATAGAACATTTTGACTGGTTTAATTACACTTTTTAATCAAACATTTTTAACAATATTGCATAATCGCAACAATAAAATCATCAAGATATAGATATTATAATTATGATTTTACGTTGGTAATAAAATAAATGTATATGAAGAATTTATTGTATAACGATAAACATAGGTATGAGATCAACTCTGTGGATATGCAATGTGAGGTTAAGACCGACCTGGTAAATAAATAAGAATGTGTTATAGTAACAGAAAAGGTAAATATCAAATATTTGCATTTAAGCATACGTAACAATTTGTACCAAGACATTGAGTATGATACGAGATGTTTATTTTTCCAAACCGTATTTACAGCACAGAGTGCAGAACAAATAGCATGCAGAGGTCACATACAATAGTAATGTGAATACAAATATTGATATATATCACATCCATATGATAAATCTAAGGACGTTTTTTTATATTAAGTATGTATCCGAAGATGATCAATTTGGTCATCCAGACATGTTTGTGTAAGAACGCAATTCTTTTAAAGTTTCACATTCTACATAATCATTATTTTTTGGGAATTCTAGTTTTATGGGTAATTGGGGAAGTTACGGTAGGAAAGTTATATACAATGTCAGGAAAATCTATTAAATATTTTTCAAACATTGATTTAGTCTTAGACAATCTATAATTATAGGTTTTGTCAACAGCACTTTCCATTTCTGTATATACTGATCTAATAACATTTGCTTACTATTTTGATTGAATCATGTATTATCACTCTTTTCATTTCTCCGTATGTTACATATCCAGTATCTATATGATCCAGTATCTATATAATCCAGTATCTAAATAACCAGTATATATATAATTAAGTATCTATGTAATCAAGCATCAATATAATCCAGTATCTATATAAGCCAGTATTTATATAATCCAGTATCTATGTAATCCAATATTTATACTGTAGATCTGGTAATTTTCGCGTATTTAAATTTTCACGAATTTCTGACCTTGGGATTTTTCACGAAATTTAAAATTCGCGAAATTTTATTTTTCTTTAGTAGCGCTATTATAATATTATTTTTTGTGAGAATTTGTCCTCCTCGCGAAAATTAAAACCTCGTGAATATTACCAGATCTACAGTATATATTTACACCAACCAAGCTGATAAATAGTGTCCTTTATAATGAAGGTGATAAAAACGTTTCTACGAATTGCAAATTAATTTGATATTTAAAACATTTAGATTTTTAAATCTAAAAGTATTTGTCATCTGCTCAAATTTCCTAGTACCATAAATATTGGTAATTGAGCTTTTTTGATACAGAACATATCTACAGTGACGTATATACAACTTTTCAAGCATTTCAATACTTTCCTTCTGATAATGATAACAAGCTGGTACATTGTACTGTGCGTTGTGGTACATTGTATTGTGCTGTGTGGTACATTGTATTGTGCTGTGTGGTAAATTGTATTGTGCTGTGTGGTACATTGTATTGTGTTCTGTGGTACATTGTATTGTGCTGTGTGGTACATTGTATTGTGTTCTGTGGTACATTGTATTGTGCTGTGTGGTACATTGTATTGTGCTGTGTGGTACATTGTATTGTGCTGTGTGGTAAATTGTATTATGCTGTGTGGTACATTGTATTGTGCTGTGTGGTACATTGTATTGTGCTGTGTGGTACATTGTATTGTGTTCTGTGGTACATTGTATTGTGCTGTGTGGTACATTGTATTGTGCTGTGTGGTACATTGTATTGTGCTGTGTGGTACATTGTACTGTGTTCTGTGGTACATTGTATTGTGCTGTGTGGTACATTGTATTGTGCTGTGTGGTACATTGTATTGTGCTGTGTGGTACATTGTATTGTGTTCTGTGGTACATTGTATTGTGCTGTGTGGTACATTGTATTATGCTGTGTGGTACATTGTATTGTGCTGTGTGGTACATTGTATTGTGCTGTGTGGTACATTGTATTGTGTTCTGTGGTACATTGTATTGTGTTGTGCGGTACATTGTATTGCGTTGTGCGGTACATTGTATTGTGCTGTGTGGTAAATTGTATTGTGCTGTGTGGTAAATTGTATTATGCTGTGTGGTACATTGTATTGTGCTGTGTGGTAAATTGTATTGTGCTGTGTGGTACATTGTATTTTGACTATATGCATCTTATTTACAAATTAAACATGTTATAGTTATAATTTTACTGTTGTTAAGAAATAACTGTATTATTGTACAGCATACTAGTTTTGTTCATACATAAGAATGTGTCATGGTAGTATCAAAACATCATATTCTCAGATTGGCATCTGTTTTTATTTGAATTGTGAACATAAATAGGTTTTATCACATCATATTCCTAGATTGGCACCTGTTTTTATTTGAATTATACACATGTAGGTAGGTTTTATCTAGAATGACATTTGTTTTTATTTGAATTGTGCACATGCATATAGGTTGGTTTTATCAGATCATATTTTTAGATTGGCATCTGTTTCTATTTGAATTGTACACATGTAGGTAGGTTTTATCTAGATTGGCATCTGTTTTTTTTTTAATTGTAAACATCTAGGTAGGTTTTATCACATCATATTCCTAGATTGGCATTTTTTTTTATTTGAATTGTACACATGTAGGTAGGTTTTATCTAGAATGGCATCTGTTTTTGTTTGAATTGTACATATGTAGGTAGGTTTTATCTAGATTGGCATCTGTTTTTTTTTATTTGTGGACATGTAGGTAGGTTTTATCACATCATATTCCTAGATTGGCATCTGTTTTTATTCGAATTGTACACATGTAGGTAGGTTTTATTTAGAATGGCATCTGATTTTGTTTGAATTGTACATATGTAGGTATGTTTGATCCACTTGAAATTGTAGTTCACGGTTGGTAGACACATATTCAAGTAGGTCAAAGTTTAAATTCTACAACACAGCGCTCTAGGGGTTAAATAATTTATCTAAACATACGTAACGATATTGTCGCAGTTGTTGAATATGATAACAAGCTAAGTTGGCCTACTCTATTTAACAATACCAAGCTAAGTACGTGTATTCATAGAACCATTCAAGCTATGAGTGTTTACTTTATTTTTATTCCCGATAGAGATTAATTTTCTAAATTGACAGCTTCGTATCGCATACATTCTCTACGAAATTCACGATAAATACTTAGAGGACCAACGTGGTTTCATATTCTGTTGTTATAATTATGACGTTGTGAATTTGTGGCATATTTAAAATACAACTCATGTTTTAATTTTACTAAGAAATATTTTTTTTCACTTTCAAAAATATTAATTAATGACTATACCACATTTAGAGACACTTGCTGTTTGTAAACAAGTGCATGCGCTTATATTTGAACGTGAAACAATTTCAAAACGACCCTAAACCCTACTCACTCACGAGTGCATGCATGTTTATGAAATGGGATGTAGTATGAAGCATCACAGTTGTAAGTTGGAAACTGATTTGAAATTTGATAAGAAAAATTGTATTTTGCTAATTGTTGTGCTGCTGAATTTGTGATGCTATTTTTATTCATTTAAAGCTGGAATTGTTAACGCAATTTCCAGCTTCAAATGACGAAAAATATTTCTATTTCTGACAAATAGACGTCTCACAAGTTGAGTTATTTTAATAACTCAGCATCGCCACAAACTATTTCACCATTTTCAGCGACATTTGATTTGGTTCGAAATTCCCTTGAAAACGTCTACATTTCACGGTTCCAGCATCACAAGGGTTGACTCTTAAATCCCTGAAATATGTCTGTATAACCTATGGTGATCAAAGGTTTTTTTTACTTTAAATGTCAGAATATCATTTCTGACATGAAATGATATTCTCATGTCATGAGACATGACATGACATGTCTAAGGTCGGTCCATGTACTGAAAGGGTTTAGTATATATATACGGTTCTAGCTTCACAAGTGCTAAGTATACATACGGTTCAGGCTTTACAAGTGTTAAGTGTACATACGGGTCAGGCTTTGCAAGTGTTAGTGTACATACAGTTCCAGCTTCACAAGTGTTAAGTGTACATACAGTTCCAGCTTCACAAGTGTTAAGTGTACATACAGTTCCAGCTTCACAAGTGTTAACTGTACATACCGCTCAGGCTTTACAAGTGTTAAGTGTACATACCGTTCACGCTTTACAAGTGTTAAGTGTACATACGGTTCTAGCTTTACAAGTGTTAAGTATACATACCGTTCAGGCTTTACAAGTGTTAAGTGTACATACGGTTCAGGCTTTACAAGTGTTAGGTTTACATACAGTTCCAGCTTCACAAGTGTTAAGTGTACATACGGTTCAGGCTTTACAAGTGTTAAGTGTACATAGGGTTCAAGCTTTACAAGTGTTATGTATACATACCGTTCAGGCTTTACAAGTGTTAAGTGTACATACGGTTCACGCTTTACAAGTGTTAAGTGTACATACCGTGCAGGCTTTACAAGTGTTAAGTGTACATACAGTTCCAGCTTTACAAGTGTTAAGTGTACATACGGTTCCAGCTTCACAAGTGTTAAGTGTACATACAGTTCCAGCTTCACAAGTGTTAACTGTACATACGGTTCCAGCTTCACAAGTGTTAACTGTACATACGGTTCCAGCTTCACAAGTGTTAACTGTACATACAGTTCCAGCTTCACACGGGTTCAGCATGCAACACAAGGGTTAAATATTTCAGCAGAAAAAGGGGTGATTGTCCTCATTAACCCTTTCAGCACAAGGGATGATTGTCCTCATTTAACCTTTTCAGCACAAGGGGTGATTGTCCTCATTAACCCTTTCAGCACAAGGGGTGATTGTCCTCATTTAACCCTTTCAGCACAAGAGGTGATTGTTCTCATTTAACCCTTTTATCGCTAAGCGCAACTAGAATCGTTTTTAACCCTTAAAGCGCTGAATTAATTTGTAAAAAACATCGCAACCAAAGGGTTTTTTTCAATTCGAAATCATCATAAATGTCTTCGTTAGCTCTTTCCGGTTCATTTGAATACCTATGTTATGGGTCTACGACCATTAGAAATATTTTTAATCGTACAGGGCTGGGAACGACTTTAGTCGTCAGCATCTGACGTCTACAGACGTCAGATTCTGACGACTAAAGTCGATCCCCGCACTGTAAGGGTTATTGTGTTCATTAACTGATCAAATAATTGATATTGGGAATGAAGATTTGCAATTGCTTGGTCTCATGTTAAACAAATATTGGTATTTTTCACCCATTTGAAGTTGTGGGTCGCGGTAGCGAGTCACAACTTGACGTGGGTGAAAATGTACCTGCTGAATACAGCGCTTTAAGGATTGATACCGAGTAGATCACATTTCATGACAGGATGAGGCGTAAGGCCAATATTATTATAAGCATCCACGTGAATCAACCAGAATCGTGTGGTGTAAACTTGAGTAAACACAATGTAAGCGGTGCTAACATCATCATATCCGGCTGACAAATCCTCCCTAGCAACCACACGCTGGTAAGTGACTCTATCATGAGACGTGGTCACAGTTACCATGGTTACATAGTGATTTTTGTAGGCAGCATCGCATCGCTTTTGAATCATGATTCCTTTGATCAGGTACTCAGTAGGTAGAGTGATAGCCAACCATGGATTGGTGATATCGTCGAGGTTTGGAGCCCATCCACAACCAGATTCGAAATAAGCGTCAATCCTGGCTCTATATTCTGCAAACATGTCTGTATAAGAGGAAGAGGCAGTGTACACACTGTCTGGCAGACTATGTGTTGCTACAATCGGATTCAGAGAGATCTTAACAAACTCCTGTCGTATACATTCTGTACCCATCATCAGACGTCTTCTGTAATGGGCTCCATTCACAGGAGGATCCAGCTTTTGCCAATTTTCCCAGTGTGTTTCTCTGATATTGTCAGTGCTCGGTACTCCTGAATGACAGACACAGTTCATGTACATCATATTGACTGATGTTCTAGGGTAACAAGTTTTGTTCCAGGTTCCGTCAGGACATGCAGGTAAAGCAGGTAGTCTGCCAGAAGGAGCATAACACGTGTCTACTGTATTCTCATCGTCAATCCGACATATAGGTAACTCTATAGAGAAATCCCTCTGGTCACAAGACGGATAAGTCTGATTAATCAAGGCTGCCATCTCAGGATCTCTCAAACTGAAATGTTTGTCACATGAATCAGAAGACGCCACTATCAACCCTATAATAGTCATAATAGTCATATAAATAGCGATAGCTAACTTTGACATATCCATGATGACACAGTTCAATCAACGTATTGACACTCCTGTCAACCACACTGAGAGATCAGTAAACTGGTAACCGCTGGCTTACACAACATGGCAATATTTGATGAAGGCAGATGATTTATTAATAACCCAGCAAACAAGACGCGTTTACCCAATGCTGTTTTAACCCTTTCAATCTTGAATTTACATTGTCATCTTCATCCACTACAAGTCGCGAATTGCTGTCGCAATTCTCGACATTGGCTAAACACTCCCTGTTTGCTTGTATGGGATGAGGATGAATAAGTAGCATACACACACGTAGTGAGGTCTATAACAGCGTGAATGCCGTTTATTGTGACGTGAATGCCGTCTATATTGTGACGTGCGAGAATGAAGTTTAAAGGACTCTAAAACTTATCACCAATTTTGCGTTATAATTATGAAAAATAATGATAAAGTTTGCGTGACATCAAGTTTGTTGTCACATTACCGGACACCCTTTTGAATGGCTTCTCGGTGAAAACAATGTTATAAAAGTCCCTCTCTCCCATACTTAATTTTATTAGGTTACTAGGTGGAAACATTAGAGGTCAAGACCATTGAGTTTCACAGAATGCATTTTTGGTGATATTTATATTCTGACGAGCGAGAATGAAGTTTACATGATTCTAAGACTATCACCTAAAACCCTATTCATTCATTCTTTTCCTATTTTCAACACTTATCATGATTTAGTGATTTATTCAATTACCGTGACCCACAAATTCCTGGTGGATGAAAATTACTCAAATGTGATTAATTTGAGACCAAACATTTGTAAGTTTGGAGGTTTAAATCCCCACAAAAACTGTTATAGTAGAGATTAACGATGACAGTGTTTTAAAGCACTGAAATACTTTTGTTTAATCCATGGAGACTGAAGGGGTTTTTAATTTGAAATCACCATAAATTACTCAGTTAGCTCTTTCCACTTCAGTTGAATACCTATGTTATGGGTCTACGGCCATTATAAATATTTCAGACGTCAGAGTTTGACGTCTATTCTGACGTCGAATGTCTACCCCGGCGCTGCAATGGTTAATACACGTTGCTACAATATATCCGCAATATTATTATGAACACGGTGCATTTTTCATATACTTTATTTAAATTTTGCGTTATAATTATGAAAAATAATGATAAAGTTTGCGTGACATCAAGTTTGTTGTCACATTACCGGACACCCTTTTGAATGGCTTCTCGGTGAAAACAATGTTATAAAAGTCCCTCTCTCCCATACTTAATTTTATTAGGTTACTAGGTGGAAACATTAGAGGTCAAGACCATTGAGTTTCACAGAATGCATTTTTGGTGATATTTATATTCTGACGAGCGAGAATGAAGTTTACATGATTCTAAGACTATCACCTAAAACCCTATTCATTCATTCTTTTCCTATTTTCAACACTTATCATGATTTAGTGATTTATTCAATTACCGTGACCCACAAATTCCTGGTGGATGAAAATTACTCAAATGTGATTAATTTGAGACCAAACATTTGTAAGTTTGGAGGTTTAAATCCCCACAAAAACTGTTATAGTAGAGATTAACGATGACAGTGTTTTAAAGCACTGAAATACTTTTGTTTAATCCATGGAGACTGAAGGGGTTTTTAATTTGAAATCACCATAAATTACTCAGTTAGCTCTTTCCACTTCAGTTGAATACCTATGTTATGGGTCTACGGCCATTATAAATATTTCAGACGTCAGAGTTTGACGTCTATTCTGACGTCGAATGTCTACCCCGGCGCTGCAATGGTTAATACACGTTGCTACAATATATCCGCAATATTATTATGAACACGGTGCATTTTTCATATACTTTATTTAAATTCATATTATAGATTGAATTATCAGTATATTGTAAGCTATAAGCCGTGAATACATTATTTAGAAAAAACCCTGAAATATTTACATCAGCGACCATTGCACTTCACTTTGCAGTCATTAATGTTAGCGCAGAACGTTTCCACAAAACATAGACATACGTTTCAAATGTCAATGCTTCTATCAATTCATAAAACTTCTATATCGCCTAAGTCCTCAGGGGATGGAGCTCAGAGGCGCACAAATCCTTAGCATGATAATGTATCAAATTCAGGCCAAAGCCGATTCGTCAACAGGGAGCCGGGCTACTGAGAAGCTGGGGTGAGAAAACCAGATCAAATGGGTGAGATGTAAGCAATTTAAAATTGTTAGGGCATTACGTATGTACACAAGCAGAGCGTTCCATAAGGCTGGGCCATCTATTAAGAAAGCTCTTGACTCTGTCTTGTTTTTTTTTATACTGGGGCAGCAAATCTATTTGAATTTGCGGAGCGTAGATATTTTTAGCAAGTAAGTCGGCCAGATATGCAGGTAGGTTGTCTTTTAGGACTCAGAAAGTTAAAGTGCATATTTTAAAATTCATTATAATTATATTATTGTTTTTTTTCGTTCACAAATAAGTTATCGTTGTCCTTTGTGGAAGATTTAAGCCCCTCGATGAGCCAACATTTACGATGGATGTATCGTAATATAACTTTTTTTGAGGGGAGGTGGGACAATCGGACTGTAGATTTACATACCTACTGTCAAGCACTGAGCTGAGGCTTCTTGAGGGTCATCCATATTGGGAATATCTTCTCAATAATTTGTATTTTGAAACTTTACTAATGTTATACATTGAAAGAAATGAAGATTAATTACAAGCTGCATACAGAATACTGCGTTAGCTCATCGGTGTCGGCTTGAGCACTGAAGTTAAGCAACGCCGGGCCCGGCTCATAATTGGATGGGTGACCGCCTGGGACCACCAGGTACTGTATAGATTAGCACATGCGTGCAGCGATGTCGTGTCGTGGGGATCAGAGAACAACGTAAATCAGATGGCTCGTCTGACTGACCAAGATTTGGACGTAAAAGAATCTCAATGGACGTAGGCGCAGTTTCCATTCGGCGAGACCCCAAAAAATTCACAATGTGGCGCCATAGCGCCCGTGTCGCTGATAACGCCAATAGGCGTGTAGGGGGAGAGTGGGGTAAGATGTTCACTTTTTCACTTATGACACGATAGATTTAATAATAATAGCTTACAGATAATGTGTGATAAATGATAAAATATAGGATAAATTTAGGTAACGTATGCCATGATTCAAGAGAAAAATGTAACCATTAAATCAAGTGAATAGTGATTTTAAAATCGGCAGCTTGAGTGATCATATTACCCCCACTCTGGGGTAACATGATTTTTACGCTCTTGGACCTTACCCATACAGTGGGAATATGTATTCCAGAAGGGTGGGAGTATGAATATTGATTTCAGAGGGTTAATAGATTTTCATTATGTATATATAATTCATTTAGCAGTCAGTAGGCTTATTAGATGATCTGCAGTTATTTTAGTGTGTTAACACAGAATTTAAAATGATGGGTTTTAATACCTTTGTTTCAATATAAGCCTCACGACACGTCTTTTTTTAGATCAAGTAAACATGATGTCAACTGTTTTTGGTATGAAACATACATATATTATCAAAATAGAAATTTGCAAAGTGTTATTCTATGTCAATGGTGTACAGGCAGACATCATTGTTACGCACAACAGTATTATTTATTATTTATACATTAATTTGTCTGGGGTCTTCCATCACAGGTCTAAACGTTGCATTGCAATCTGAGCATGTCAGAATATTTCGTACAACACATAAATCATGGTTACATGTACACTCACCATGTCTTACCCCCAACAGGCGAGTCTGATTGATTTCAGATGCTGTATGTAGACTACATGTAGAGTCTACGTTATATTATTTATTTTTTCTCCGTTTACACAAACCTATCACATCATTTTTTACATTATTCAAGTTTATATTTTTATTCTTATTATATTGTGTTGTACAACATGTTAGAGAATGTATGATTTATAATGATCTGATATCAGTAAGGTCACTACAGTTAAAAGAGGCCCTAAACGTGTGGGCTAAACTGTTAATTATTGTAGGCCTATAGCTTGTAACCAACTTAGACCACATCCACACGTATGGAGCCCACCCATTACAGCTGCAATAGTCACCTTACTCGTATATTGCGAACATATCAAAAAACATGTACAGTTTACTTTTAACATCGTATATGTATGACTTGGATGCGATTAAGCAGTTTAGTGATAGGCTTGTTAGAATCAGTAGCATTTCACTTAAATAAAACAATATTAAGACTATTTCACGACATATTGTTAAAATGGAATGGATATGTTTAGACCGTTGGGGGTTGACATCGCAGAGAATACATTGTTAGATGCGTACATGTGTTGTATAACAGTTGGATGTATGAAAAAGTGTTGTATAACTACATAAAGCTCATAAACCGATCATTTAATACATGAATGTATGGGGGTGCGGCCCCGTGGCACTACCCCTACTACTGCTCATCGGAATGTCAGAACATAGAAACGAGAATAGATCGGGAAGATCCGTTCCCGTCAAAATCGTGACGGGTGTAGAAGATGGCAGAACATTGGAAGATGGATCTCTGAGGCCTCTCTGTAATTAATTTAAAGGTGATCTATCACCCCTTATATGGTATGAATAATTATGTCCTTATATGGGGTGATGATTGGCTATTACGTGACCCTCCCAGAGGGTCACATGATAGCCGATCACTCCATATATGGGGGTGATCGGCTATCATGTGACCCTCTCAGAGGGTCACATGATCACCGATCACCCCATATAAGGAAACACTTGTGCCCCATCTTGTGGCAACTTTGCTTTATTTGTCACAAATTTATTCATACTATATAAGGGTTGATAGATCACCTTTAAACATTACTTAACCAAGTGTTTTAACTGACACAAAACATATTTTGTAGTGACATGGTAAAGACTACCAGAATTGCTTATACCATCTGTATCTGTATATTACGTGGCAGTACGCACTAATGTGCTATTGCGCCACGGGAGTAACTTAGCAGCGCCTGTTATCATTCATGATACCATTCATGGCCTTATATATGTGCCAAGTACTCCATGTTGTGGATTTTTTGGGGTCTGACCGGATGGAAACTGCGCCTACGTCCATTGAGGTTCTTTTACGTCCAACTCAAAGTCAGTCAGACGAGCCATCTGATTTACGTGGTTCTCTGAGCCCCACGAGTGTATACAGCACCTGGCAGTCCCAGGCGGTCACCCATCCAATTATGAACCAGGCGCGACGTTGCTTAACTTCAGTGATCGAACACAAACCGTTGAGCAAACGCCGTATTCCGTACCATATAAAATACTGTTCAATGGTTCTTGCTCAAAAAATAAAGTTGCAATTTAAATTGAACAAAACTGTTTCAGACGAAATGTAACCAACCTAGTCATAATCGTTATGCTTTTTCACAATATTGATGCGACGCTGCTAAGTATGATGCAGTTCCTTCTGTTGTAGATGACAACTCACTGTCAGTCGCGAGCAACAAATAATGAATAGTAATAATAAAGGTAATAACGAGTGGAGACAGATATCATTTTAAGATATATCCTTATAGTCAGTTGGCCAGGAATCAGAAAACAGCTTATTTAAGGTTTTCGTGTCGACTTTTCCGTGCATACCTAAGACCTTGCTAGATGTATTCTCAGACCTCTTATAATGAAACCCCGACCGGTTGTCGCCTTTTATGTGTGTGCACTAGAGCTGCAGAGTATTTTCAAAATGGCCGCCAAATTCACCCTTAAATTGTCACTTTTACCAGTCAATCAACATTATTATGAACAGAAAACACTCAATTAAAAGTAAAAAACAATCTGGATGTAACATAGCTTTCCTCTAATATACTTGAGGACAATATTATTTGATCTAGAGCTACAGAGTATTTTCAAAATGGCCGCCAAATTCACCCTTACATTGACAATTTCACCAGTCAATCAACAATATCATAGACAGATTTAATTTAAAATAAAAAATAATGTGGAGGTTATAGCTTTTTATTATAATATACTTGAAGACAATATTTTGTATCATGGATCAATAGAGGAGTAGGAAAGAAACATCTTAACTTTATATTTAGGCATACCATTCAAACTCTTTAATTTGAAAATGTGACAAAAATGCGTATGATCTAGCGCTTTTATGTCCCTAAGTTTTTTAAAATAAACATCTTTTTATTTCTATACATTGTCTTCGAAATCACCTAATGAGAAAATTTAGAATTTTTTCTTTTAACCATTATTTTGCCCAAGCTCGAAACAATGCGAATCCTCGGTAGCCACCCAAGAAGAATGAGTTAAATATATTTGACCTTGACCTTGAAATGACCCTCAACCGACCTTGGTGTCATCTTATATCTATGCTACATTAAAGCCATGGGGGTTATACATATATATGTATATCAATATATAATATATAATGCCATATCGTCACAATAAAGTGACATTCTGATATTTACATGAAATCTTATCCTGATATTACAATACCATATGTCCACACTATAGCAGGCCTGATATAGAACATTATAATATACAATACATCCTTCAATTTTATTACTAATATCTCACATTATATATTAACATAATGTATGGAGATATTTAAGTGTCACGTATATTCCATAATACAGCAATATCATGCCATTATAATGGTTTTGATCTAGGATACTAAAATGTCAGATCTGTGGTTAATTTTTAGTCACTTTGGAACTTAGTGTGAAACGAGTGCAATTGCAACGTTTCGACCTGCCTTCAGCAGATCTTGATTCATTTGTATACAAAATGCCATTTTTGGGAATGACCAAGTGGCCTCGGATAGGAGGTTGGCTGCTCCTAAGAGTGGGTGATCACATCAGGTTCTACTCACTACTGTATTGCCAAGTATTTTACTATATACAATATCTCCACATATAATTTAATTATCAGAACTCACACTGTCATATACAGTTAAACAAAGTGTCATATTTCGAGTAGTTAATGTCATATATAAAGGCCTACATTATAATAGCATGTTGTGGGAAATTAGTATCATATCTGAAAAGGCCTACTATAACTACATATTCCGAAAATATAGCATCCCATTGTGACAGTATACTGATAACATTTAATATCATATATCCAATGATGTGGGTGTAATATTTTTACACTACAGCTAGTGCATTATTATAGTCTTTATTTTATTAAAGTAACACATCCAGACACTGTAGTGCTCCATCCCATCATTGCATGGCATAATGTGGAATATCCCACCATTTGAGTGTCATACTGAGGTATAAAAACAATAAAATTTCATTATACTTTTAAATTTCGGCATACCGGTATTTCATTGCCATATATTGTCATTATAATTGCATATTATGGTAAGCCCTACTATAATTATCATATATCGACACTATCATGCCATAACATGAAATTTCAAGGTTTATGACAAGATTATACCATCATATAGTGACATTATAATGTCATGTGCCTACATTGTGATGCCATATTTTATGGCTCTATAATATCGTCTCCGTACACTATAGTACTGTACCATATATGCATGTAGATCTACTGACATAATGTATCATCCTGATACATTCACGACATATCGTGGCACAGATCTGTTAACTTTACTCATATACTATTTATTAGGTAAGATGATGCGGACATCTCACAGCAAATATGTTTAGACCTTCATCAGCTAACTTTGTTTATATGAGTAATGTCATCAACCATACTATTTATTCAAGCGTTGAAAATAGCACATTTAAATTGAAAGAACCGGAGCATTTTGTGATCAAACTGTACTATCCCTTTATCATCAACTGCTGTAGAAGTCAATTCACTTCCATGGTAAAAAGCAACAGATCATAAAAAACGCCCACAAAGGAAGATTTACCCCAAACAGTTTATTAGGGTCTGTGCTGTGCCCATATTGCTCTCTTTGGTATATCATCTCTCGAAGAATATTATTATCAGCCCAATTATGCAACCTAGCTGATCCAGAGGGAGCGGCTCCCTCCCGTCAGTACCCCCCCCCCACCCAAAGAAACTTCCATATGCTTTTATATTACATTTTTTTCTGGAAGAGCATGACCCCGGACCCCTGTAAAGCACATAAGAGAATGACTGTGCCAGCTGTGGTGTGTATTATAAATTATAGTAAACAAATTGGATTCGATTGCTATATCCACCACTTCGCATCCCAATGAGATGTCAGCTAATACCTACTTTATGCCCACAGCTGTGTCTACTAGTCTTGTATGTGTACTGCAAGCAAATGTATTAATTTGCGGTGTAGTTGTGCTAGACGTCAGATGGGTTGTCCCTAATTGCTTATTGGATAATATGGTTCAATAAAACATGGAAGTTCGATGTTTTTTGAATTGCCAACATTCTAATATGTTATTTCTGTGTATGTTACATGTCAAGAGCACAGTATCGTGTTTTATACTTGAAGTGACAAACTATGAGCCACTAGTTTATCATATTTAACTGGTTTGTTAAGCACAGTCGGCTTTGAAAATGTATCTGTTTTTAAAAGTTAATGCCACAGGATCTATATTTATGATAATTATGTATACTTATCTGGTCTCCCCAACTTTATTTCTATGCCTCTCTATTTTACATGTATTTGCATACAATCATATGCATTCTACCAGGTGCCATGTGTTATATACTATCGACTTTAATATTATTATTTTAACTGCACAGTATATAGTATATCAAAACAAAGTAGTATCAGGCATCCACATAACTATATCCATAAATTACTGGTTCTAAAAATAGGCTGATCCTTGATCAATTGCAAAGATGTTACTTGTATAAGGAAAGCACTTGGTTTAACCGTTTACTAATTTTTCGTTGTGATCAAATAACTTAACAAATATGATTTATTTCAATATAAGCTACATTTTAAATGGTACAGTGCGTATATCTGATCCATTCTGTGTCATTTTTAAAACGTTTTGTTTATTTGTAATAAATTAATTTATTCTCACGGAATTATTTTTTGGCGGTTTCGTAATAAATCTTATTTTGCCCCTCAAAAACTCATGCACACACCTGCAAGCCGACAACCGGGTGCTAGTTATGCCCAGAGGCCCCCTTGACATACTAAAAAAGGTTTTAGGTATGCACGCTCAAGTGGTGACGAAACCCTCCTTGGCCACCTCTGGCCAACTGACTATTAGTGAAACACTGAGGAAGCTTGCCTTATATTTAGAACCTTTCTCACATTTTATCCAATCTAAAGACAGTATAGGCTTATTTGCTATGGTGTAGGAGAGGTTTTAAGCTGCCCGCTTGTAAGCGCACAGATGTTCAAGTTTCAAGGAAACAAAATATTTCTTCCCCGCTCACTTTAAAAAGATAGTATATTGGGGGGGGGGGGGGCATCCATCACCGAGACGCAGCGAGCTCAGCCTGTATGTGCACAAAGGTGACCTAAGGTACCATTTATAACTGACCATTCAGCAGCATAAGGGCTGAAATAGTACAATAACACCAGGGTTCAAATAGTACAATAACACCAGGGTTTAAATAGTACAATAACACAAGGGTTTAAATAGTACAAAAACACAAGGGTTTAAATAGTACAAAAACATAAAGGTTCAAATAGTACAATAACACAAGGACTCAAATAGTACAAGAGCACAAGGGCTCAAATAGTACAATAGCACAAGGGCTCAAATAGTACAATAACACAAAAGTTCAAATAGTACAATAACACAAGGGTTCAAATAGTACAATAACACAAGGGTTCAAATAGTACAATAGCACAAGGGCTCAAATAGTACAATAGCACAAGGGTTCAAATAGTACAATAACACAAGGCTTCAAATAGTACAATAACACAAGGGTTCAAATAGTACAATAGCACAAGGGCTCAAATAGTACAATAACACAAGGGTTCAAATAGTACAATAACACAAGGGTTCAAATAGTACAATAACACAAGGGTTCAAATAGTACAATAACACAAGGGCTCAAATAGTACAATAACACAAGGGCTGAAATAGTACAATAGCACAAGGGTTCAAATAGTACAATAACACAAGGGTTTAAATAGTACAAAAACACAAAGGTTCAAATAGTAAAATAACACAAGGACTCAAATAGTACAATAGCACAAGGGTCTAAATAGTACAATAACACAAGGGCTCAAACAGTATAATAACACAAGGGCTCAAATAGTACAAAAACACGGGTTCAAATAGTACAATAGCTCAATGGTTTAAATAGTACAATAGCACAAGGGTTCAAATAGTACAATGACACAAGGGCTCAAATAGTACAATAACACAAGGGTTCAAATAGTACAATAACACAAGGGCTCAAATAGTACAATGACACAAGGGCTCAAATAGTACAATAACACAAAGGTTCAAATAGTACAATAACACAAGGCCTCAAATAGTACAATAACACAAGGGTTCAAATAGTACAATAACACAAGGGCTCAAGTAGTACAATGGCACAAGGGCTCAAATAGTACAATAGCACAAGGGCTCAAATAGTACAAAAACACAAGGGCTCAAATAGTATAATAACACAAGGGCTCAAGTAGTACAATAGCACAAGGGCTCAAACAGTACAAAAACACAAGGGCTCAAATAGTACAATAACACAAGGGCTCAAATAGTACAATAGCACAAGGCTTCAAATAGTACAATAACACAAGGCTTCAAATAGTACAAAAACACAAGTGTTCAAATAGTACAATAACACAAGGGCTCAAATAGTACAATAACACAAGGGCTCAAATAGTACAATAGCACAAGGGTTCAAATAGTACAATAACACAAGGGTTCAAATAGTACAATAACACAAGGGCTCAAATAGTACAATAGCACAAGGGTTCAAATAGTACAATAACACAAGGGACAAAATAGTACAAAAACACAAGGGCTCAAATAGTACAATAACACAAGGGCTCAAATAGTACGATAGCACAAGGCTTCAAATAGTACAATAACACAAGGGTTCAAATAGTACAATAACACAAGGGCTCAAATAGTACAATAGCACAAGGGTTCAAATAGTACAATAACACAAGGGACCAAATAGTACAAAAACACAACGGCTCAAATAGTACGATAACACAAGGGTTCAAATAGTAAAATAGCACAATGGTTCAAATAGTACAATAACACAATGGCTCAAATACTACAACAGCATAATGGTTCAAATAGTACAAAAGTACAAGGCATCAAATAGTACAATAGTACAGGGTTTCAAATAGTACAATGCTTCAAATAGAAGAGTTACACAAGGGTGCATAGTACTTGAAGATTAATATCATTTTAATAAAATAAAGATCTTTTTTTGATTGTGATTTGTCTGCTCCTTTTAAAGTCAAGTCTGGTCACGTTTCAACCAAGCTAAAACTTAGTTCAAATATCCCTTCAGATTGTTATTTATTTAATGGTGATGGGTGGAACAAACACGTCCTTGCTTGTCTTAATAGAAAAGTCAAGTGTTCTCGCATTTTAATTGGATTTATTGTCTATGTCTCTGGTCAAATTTCAACCCATCTAATGTGTATCCTTTGCAATCGTCCAGAGAACTATCATATATTTAATAGATGGGTCATGCTTATTTTGTTCTCTTAGTTAAAATTGAATCGATTAAACAAATCACGGTATTGCATGAGAAGTAACCTAAAAATATGTAAGAGGCTTAAACTGTTAAAAGACATGCACCATGTTGTGTGTTCGTGTGCACTTGTTAAAGATTATGCCATATGTTGTGAGTTCGTGTGCACTCGTTAAAGATTATGCCACATGTTGTGAGTTTGTATGTAGTTGTTAAAGGATATACCACATGTTATGTTTCAGTGTGCACTTGTTAAAGGATATGCCACATTTTGTGAGTTTGTGTGCACTCGTTGAAGGATCTGCCACACGTTGTGTTCCTGTGTGCACTCGTTAAAGAATATGCCACATGTTGTGTTTCTGTGTGCACTTGGTAAAAGATATGCCACATGTTATGTTTATGTGTGCACTTGTTAAAGGATAAGCCACATGTTGTGTTTCTGTGTGCACTTGGTTATGAACAGAGTTACATTTTATAATGTCATTTAATTTAAATGCTTACACACATTTTGTAGTTATTGAAATTTGAAAAAAGAAGAAGATTTATTATTTTTATTGCTAAATAAGGTCAGTTTTTACAATTAAATATGTGATGTTCAAATAGCTAATAAAGAAATTAATAGTGTCATTAAAAACATCATTAGTTAACGTCACTTTTCAAAGTCCGTGATTAATGACAAATATTGCATGAAATTTAATATATTTAATCTTTGATTAGTCGCTGGGCTGTAATATCGTGGCTGCCTCGCCAATGTTCGGATTGGATTAGGTACATTTTATTGTTTTTTTAGCTGAATGTTCTGTGTATACAAATTAAACACTTGCTTTTTTCGTGAAAAAAAAGTTCATATCGTTCTATATTTATTAAATTGCATTATTCGTTGTGATTTTCACGTGAATTTACAGTCATGAATTATGGCAATATTTTACTGTGTATGTACACAATATATTAGGCTACCACAATTAATCGCTTCCTTTGTATCTTCTTGTCTTTCTTTCTTTCTTTCTTTCTTTCTTTCTTTCTTTCTTTCTTTCTTTCTTTCTTTCTTTCTTTCTTTCTTTCTTTCTTTCTTTCTTTCCTTCTTTCTTTCTTTCTTTCTTTCTTTCTTTCTTTCTTTCTTTCTTTCTTTCTTTCTTTCTTTCTTTCTTTCTTTCTTTCTTTCTTTCTTTCTTTCTTTCTTTCTTCATCTGACTACATTAGTAGTTGAACTTGAAGGTTTAAACGATTTGTCCAGTTATTTTATAATTCAGCTCCACAGATCACCACCATGCATGCTTGTAGAAAAGGAGGACGTACAGTGTATTCTGGTAGAAGTACATTACGGTATTGTAGCACATAGTAGTGGAAAAGTAGGTATATTCTGGGAGAGAGGGGTAGATTATGAGAGTGTCGCATAAAAGTGTGGAAAAGGGGGTAGATTCTGGAAGGGGGAGGTAGATTCTAGGGGAGAGGGGAAGATTGTGGCAGTGTCGCATATAATTGTAAAAAAGGGTTATATTTTGGCAGGGAGTGATATATTGTGGAGCATAGCATATTACTAGAGTAGCTGATAGTGGTTTTGTATGCACTTATGTCCACGCCTAAACTCTTCAGAAATCAAGTAATTGGAGGTCATTGAACATATTTGGGTTGGTAACGCCGAAATATGTAAAATACCTCCCCCATATATAAATTATATAATATGTTATAAAAGAGGTATATTCTTGGAGGGAGGGATAGATTCTGGGAGTGTTGCATATACATAGTTAAGTAAAAGGTTTATATTCTGGGAGAAATGGTTAGATTGTAGAAGCTTCGCATATATGGTAAAATTGAACATGTAAATTGTATTATCATTGAAAATTTTAGAAAGAAATAAGCACAATAGAGCTTAAATAACAGAGTATTGTGTACAATTTGCTACAGTGGACATTTTCGATTTAGAACTGTTTCTTACTTCTTGAACCCGGATCAGAGTAAATAATAATAAAAAAAATCACAACGCCGTGGTAGTTTGCAATAAATTATGTCACACAATGAATCTCTATGAGGGTCAGAAGAAAGCTGTGATGGTTTGTAAGATAGCGAAACTTACCGTGAATATATGGACCCAGGCGCAGAACCAGGCCATGAGAGAGACAGAGCGTGGAGCACTTAAGTGAATAGATGCAAAACTAGGTTTCTCTCACATTTTCTGACATAACTACTATACTATTAGTTGAACTGAAAATATTATAACTGAACGAATTTTAAAATATATGAGGCACTTCACATGACCACGGTATGACTTGTAGTATGAAGATTCCGATAAGTCAGGAAATTGCACTGCATTGATACCATTTCAAAGGTGCAATTAGTATGTAAATGTCAATATTAAGCGTAAGCCTGGGGTCTCATAACACGGAACATGAAGGCAGCACCAAAACCATACTGGAGTGAACTCGTCAAAAATGATAGCATTACTGCTCTCCAGAACAAATTCTCCATTGGTATCGGTCCGCACTCGCTTTCACATTATTCATTAGTTGCTCCGGCTTCAACGTCAGCTCCAATTCTATCGCCAGCGCATGGTAGCAGTTGGAAGTGGATGGACTTTCTATCCAAGTAGAAACGTGGGTTCCTACATGGGGATGCTTGCTTCAGCCTGTCCCAGTCCGACCTATAACATCTCGTTTTTCACCTGCTGGATCTCACTTACCCTAGCGTGGCTGCATTTCACAGGCGTATTTTCTTCAGAATGGGCGGTCGTCTCGATTGAGTGATGGAAGGCTGCTCGTGCCGACTCGAGGTGGAGCTGTTTGTCTGCGTTACTGGTGCACTGCTGTTTGTAAGCACTTTTGGCAGGTCTTCTGATCTGGGTAAAGTGACCCACTTCAAACACGGCATCGTCATGTCATGTCATGTCATGTCATGTCATGTCATGTGGTTCTTTCACAAATTCGAGGTAGAATCTGGCCACCTGGTCTTTAATCCCGTGAATTCCACGAATCGCCGCAGCAGCCCTTCGCGACGAGTCTCACGATCCCGGTGCGTATATGCCTTGCAGTACAGGTGCTTCAGTTCTGCAGCATACTCCCCAACAGTTTCTCCTACGGATTGATTAAGCTGGGTGAATTTGACAGCAAAGGAGTAGGAAGTTGCAATCTGTGATCCAGCTCTTTGGTCAACATGCTGTAGCTCAGACAGACATCGTGGGGTAACTGGTTGAAGACGAGTTCTCCAGCTTTTCCTTGCAGGTGTAGAAGTTGTTCCCAAAGCTTGTCCTTCTTGGTCCGTCGTTCCATCTTCGCCACAATCTGGAAACGCTTGAAGTGGACACTCCATGTCTCATGTCCATTTTATCCTGTGGATGTAGGTAGGGGGTTCATATTCACCCTCATCATCAACATAGAAATATTGGGGATGTCGTTGTGGAAGGCTGTGTTGAACATGGCCACGGTTGTCCCTGTGAATCCATCCATCACATAATACCGTGACTCATAGTGGCTGTTACGTCTGTCAGATTGGTACATTTTATGGTGAATAGCTGCACATCTTCCAACACTTTAAGATATATTAAAAAGAAAAAATTGTAAGCGAGAAAATTTCTGAAATAAAAACTGAAAAAAATCAGTCCTGCTCTCATAAATTTGCAAAAACTTAATTCTGGGTTGCCACTTTGGGAGTCAAATAAATAGCTAATGGCCAATTGAATTAACTAGTGCGAAAATGAATAATGTTTTGTATATATAGCGCTCTAAATTATTCAAACACCTGGAGTATGCAGTACTGTCTATGGTATTGTGCACTATAAAGAAACCTTGAAGTCATTAGAAAAGTGTAGGGTATTACCATTATTTGACCTACATGTTCAGCTTTTTGTTAAAGATACCGTATTGTGACTCAATGGTTAGGAATCCTTGATTAATACTAGAATGTATTATTTGGTCGTTTTTATTAATCTCGACATACTGTTATTCAGAACTGTTCCATTCGACGCTAATCGATTATACTTTTCAGTTGTCATTTGCCCAAGGATTTGAACTGCTTAGATCGATGCATAATGTGTTCACCAAAAAGGGGTAATTGATTCGAACCCGATTCACCATGGTTCTGGGTCAAATTTATGATTTGATCTCAGCTACAGCACGTTCAATTATTTTTTAGCCTATGAAATTATATGAATAATTCCACGTGGGAGTCTTAGATTTGAAAAATAAATATAATTATACTTAGCATAAGCCTCATTGAGGTAAAAACAAAGTACTTCCATGAATATTAGTCTGTATAACATTAAATGTTGGCTCATCAGAAATGTTTTCCCAGTGCCACATTGCCCTGTGATCAGGACATTGTGGCCCTCTGCTGCCATTTTTAGAATTTCTAACTGCTTGACTGATAATTTCATGAGTTATCAGTGTTGGTTGCCCTACCGACGGTTATGCCTGCTGTGTGAAGAGTGCTTCCAGGTGTAAATGATTTCTGGCCCGCCAACATGGGGGTGTATGCAGGCACACCTACATACACCCCTGTGGCTGTACCCCCTATGTTAATAATAGTAAATATGACCTACAAAGTGAATTCAACATATAATATCTTCAGATCTTACCCACGGACTTACCTGACAGTCTATATGGCGGCATATCTTCAATATAGGTCTTATTTACTCACAAAACAAATTATGTAGATACTGTAAAATGTATTTCAATAGAATCATTGTTATTATCTGCTTAACTAAAGTGCGACAATAATTTTTTCGTTTATTGTGTGGACGTAGAATAAAATTAACAAACAAACGTTATAATCACGAAAAGACCAACATAATCCTGGGCAGATCGACATAATATAATGTTCATGGTTATTTATCGATGTGTCAATCAATGTCCATGTTTTTAAGACCTGAATTTAGCATATCGACAATGGATAATTTATGGGTGGGTTAACCCTTTAAGGCCCCACGATGCATTAAAGCATCATCTTACATCCCTGAAAACACACTTAATTTTCCTGCAACTAGGGGCTTTAGAATGAAAATTTCCATGAAACTGGTTCACCAATACATGATAATTTTCTTTAATTTTTCACCCACTTTAAATCATCTTCATCCACTACAAATCGAGAATTGCGACAGCAATTCGCGGCTTGTAGTGGATGAAGATGACAATGTAAAGTCAGGATTGAAAGGGTTAAGGTGAGTAAAACGCTTTTTATTGTCGAACAGTGTTAATAGCAACATTAATATATGTTTATTTCAACATAATATTGTAGTAGAAATATAATATGCTCGACCGTTCATGGATGAATGGTCTGATGTTGAGTACTGGCCCAAATATGCGACATCGTTTTCATACTTTATGGGGATCTTACGATACAGTTCATACGAGTGGTACCACCTGTGTCGTGGTTAAAGGACGATTTCATTATAAATGGTTTGTCTACACATGTTTTAATGGGATTATTATGTTTCTAAAAACGTTACATCATAATATAATATAATAATAATTATTGTAATATAAGCCCCTATCCCATGTAATGTTAGTTTTGTTGAAGTCTGAGTGTAGATATAATATAAAAAAGTTAATCTCATCACCTCAAAGACCTGTCAGAATAATGAACTGTCGGAACATCGACCTGTCGGAATATAGATCTGTCGGAATACAGACCTGTCGAAATATAGAATGACCTGACGGAATATACCTGTCAAAATATAGACCTGTCAGAATAACGAACTGACCCCCAAATTACAATCGCTGTTCGTTTTATCGGGTAATTCAAGTGTACATGCTGACATGGAGATCTACTATCTCCATGATGGTGATAAGTGGATTAGCAGACTGTAGTTCTACATGCTGACATGGAGATCTACTATCTCCATGATGATGATAAGTGGATTAGCAGACTGTAGTTCTACATGCTGACATGGAGATCTCCATGATGGTGATAAGTGGATTAGCAGACTGTAGTTCTACATGCTGACATGGAGGTCTACTATCTCCATGATAGAGATAAGTGGATTAGCAGACTGTAGTTCTACATGCTGACATGGAGATCTACTATCTCCATGATGGTGATAAGTGGATTAGCAGACTGTAGTTCTACATGCTGACATGGAGATCTCCATGATGGTGATAAGTGGATTAGCAGACTGTAGTTCTACATGCTGACATGGAGGTCTACTATCTCCATGATGATGATAAGTGGATTAGCAGACTGTAGCTCTACATGCTGACATGGAGATCTACTATCTCCATGATGGTGATAAGTGGATTAGCAGACTGTAGTTCTACATGCTGACATGGAGATCTCCATGATGGTGATAAGTGGATTACCAGACTGTAGCTCTACATGCTGACATTGAGATCTACTATCTCCATGATGGAGATAAGTGTATTAGCAGACTGTAGTTCTACATGCTGCCATGGAGGTCTACTATCTCCATGGTAGTGATAAGTGGATTAGCAGACTGTAGTTCTACATGCTGACATGGAGATCTACTATCTCCATGATGGTGATAAGTGGATTAGCAGACTGTAGCTCTACATGCTGACATGGAGATCTACTATCTCCATGATGGTGATAAGTGGATTAGCAGACTGTAGTTCTACATGCTGACATGGAGATCTACTATCTCCATGATGGTGATAAGTGGATTAGCAGACTGTAGTTCTAAATGCAGACATGGAGATCTACTATCTCCATGATAGAGATAAGTGGATTAGCAGACTGTAGCTCTACATGCTGACATGGAGATCTACTATCTCCATGGTGGTGATAAGTGGATTAGCAGACTGTAGTTCTACATGCTGCCATGGAGATCTACTATCTCCATGATAGAGATAAGTGGATTAGCAGACTGTAGTTCTACATGCTGCCATGGAGATCTACTATCTCCATGATGGTGATAAGTGGATTAGCAGACTGTAGTTCTACATGCTGCCATGGAGATCTACTATCTCCATGATAGAGATAAGTGGATTAGCAGACTGTAGTTCTACATGCTGACATGGAGATCTACTATCTCCATGATAGAGATAAGTGGATTAGCAGACTGTAGTTCTACATGCTGACATGGAGATCTACTATCTCCATGATGGTGATAAGTGGATTAGCAGACTGTAGTTCTACATGCTGACATGGAGATCTACTATCTCCATGATAGAGATAAGTGGATTAGCAGACTGTAGCTCTACATGCTGACATGGAGATCTACTATCTCCATGATGGTGATAAGTGGATTAGCAGACTGTAGTTCTACATGCTGACATGGAGATCTACTATCTCTATGATGGTGATAAGTGGATTAGCAGACTGTAGTTCTACATGCTGACATGGAGATCTACTATCTCCATGATAGAGATAAGTGGATTAGCAGACTGTTGTTCTACATGCTGACATGGAGATCTACTATCTCCATGATAGAGATAAGTGGATTAGCAGACTGTAGTTCTACATGCTGACATGGAGATCTACTATCTCCATGATGGTGATAAGTGGATTAGCAGACTGTAGTTCTACATGCTGACATGGAGATCTACTATCTCCATGATGATGATAAGTGGATTAGCAGACTGTAGTTCTAAGCAAAACTAAACACACTATTTTGTCTTTAGTTTGTCTTTATGAAATGCCAACAAACTCTCCTGTCAGGATCATTTTTCCGATTACCCTCCTCTCCTCTCTTTGGTATACCTACGTCATGTCATAGACATCACAGCGTGCTCAGAGAAAATAATCAACTCTACTCACTAGTACCCTCCACGTTCTCCTCTTCTGTCCACACAGTACACATCTGATTGTTGGTTTTGCGCCATCATTCCCCGGGCATCATTCATGTGCATCTCGCTTCTGGCTATCCCTGCCAAGGTGGTGTTTTCCGGAAAAAAACATCTTGGCAAGTCAGGTCAGACAGGCCGGACACAGGTCTGACCTTGACAACAGATGTACATTGGAGCCGTGGACAGAGAAAGGGGGGAGAACAACATGTATACTAATTATAACGTCACCCGTATTCTGACTGCAGTTAATGATATTAGGGCTAAATTACATACCTGTTACTCTAAATAGACACCTTTAAGCTTGCGGCTCTCAAGGCGTCACGTTATAGACATTCTCAATCCTGCTCCCGGTTCACGAAGAGAGTCACGACTAGTTACCATCTTATGATTGGTGATAAATGAGATTCGGTCTGAGCACGGCTGAGCTTGCATTCTACCATGTCATCAGATGCTCGCCATTGATTTGCTCAGGCGCGAATCATCAAAGTCGCTCTGCCTATATAGTGGGCAAGAGAGAGGTGTTTTGCCACTGTATAAGTCGAGCCCTAACTGAGGTTGGCGCTATGTAAGCCCCCGTCCATTTTTATATTTAGTGGTATCTGAGAGCTTCTCAGATGAGTTTTAAAGCACATTACATAGTTTTTGTAAGCTCTTGAATACTTGTGTTTCAAGTTATTCAGATAATTCACAGTTAGAAAAGTTAATTAAATGATAAAATACATATTACCAGAACACACTTCGGCCCATCCCACTATTCTCAAAACAGCATGAATTACCTTAATAATTATTATAGTAGTGAGATCTTGCCATTTTTTCTAACAGTATGCCTACGTAGTGATCAAAAAAAAAAATTATCGTGATTTATCAAAATAAGCAATATTGAAATATAAGCTGTTTTAAATTTTGAAGAAAAATGTCATTGTCAAACGTTAAATTTTTCGGGTAGGCTAGCTGTGCGAAGACTATTAGTGCTCCATTGCGTTACACTTTAATAAACAGAAGTCAGGAATTTGTATCAAAAACCTGAATTGACAGAAAAAAAACACTTTACCTTAAATTTTATTAGGCATGATCAGAAAAAAGTCAATAATTTTGTCATAGAAGTCCGCTGATTTTTGCCCACTTCACACTTGATTTGTGTCATAAAAAATTTAGTATAGAGTGAAAAGTTAGTGAAAAGATTTGTATGTTGAATTTGAAAAACGTTGTTACTACTTGAAACACTATTGAAAAAGCTGGGTCAGTTGACATGTTACTGTTAGTTTCACTCGTAGGCCTACGTTAAAGCGAGGATAAGTGAAAGATTTTATTTTTTATTTTAGTACCTACAACATGTTCAAGCGAAATTTTCCAACATATGGCAAAGTATGAAGTGGTATAACTCAAATAAAATATTTTTTTATGTGCGAACTGAAGTTTTCCGTCAGTCAAAAACGCCCCCTTGCCCCCCCCCCCCCCCCACCCTGTTCTAACGCCACTGAGGACTCCTGACTTGCGTCTATGCCATAACTTTCCGACAGTCATCATGAGTCACCATGTCTTTTAGCATTCACAATGAGGCCTGCCCCCAGCCGTTCCAGAGCACATGGCTTTTGTCTGACTCAACTAAATAATACTGAATGATACAATGGTGTATTAGTATTAGTAGCACTCAACCGTTATTACCGGTACCTATTTACTAGCGTATTTACTGTGTATTTCGCAGCACTAAAAGCTTTACAAAACCAAGACAAACATTTGGAATTATTATTTATTATATAATTTTCAAAAAAACACGATGCTCGTCTAGCGATTCTCAACAACAAAATGTGTACACAGATATAATGAATAACACACACTGATAAGGAAGTTCTGATCTCCACTTTGAAAGTTGTGAACCGCGTCAGCAAGGGAGAGATTAAACTATATCTGCGCTTGTCAACATATATCTCTCTAAGGAACAGGGTATGTTTATTGAATAAACGTGTAAATGTATTCTGATATCAGAAGATGTATAATATTACATCACTTGGTTTTAATACTTTAGTTTTTAATCTGACCATAATATATAAATTTCTAATGTCAGTAATGTAGCAAACATGATATCATCATTCAACGCTTTGACTCCTTTGGATTGGATTTTATCAGTAGAATGATCATTATAGCTGGAAGGGAGAGTATGATCCATGCTTTGTGTTGACATACCCTCCTCTACCAGGGGAACCCCCTCAGAATCAGTAGGCAGGGGAATCCCCTCAGAATTAATAGGCTGGGCAACCCCCTCAGAATCAGTAGACAGGGGCATCTCTTCAGAATCAGTCTGTATGTCAGGGTTGTACCATGCTACATCGTGTTGATCTGTGGGCTGTAGACTTTCTGTTGTCGACCTACGTGTTGTAGGTTTGGCCCATTAAAGCCATGGGGATTTGTTACAGAGATTATCTAAACAGGAACAAAAAATGTTTCGTCCAGATAGTATATATATTTTTCTATTTCCAACTGCTTTTAAGTCAAAGTCTGGACTTTCACACTTCTTTACATCATTTTCTCCTGGGTCGCATTGACGTACTGTTCCCGATACACCTGAAATCAACGAGCATGCAGTAAGACATACGTAGTGTCACGATTATCTAACTTACATTGCTTTTTTTGTCATACGAAGATTGGAGTACATTATTTACACTTACTATACAATGAATCATTTTCACGATTATCTCATTCAATGAGCTCAATCAATGTTACATCAACGTTGCTTCATTGTCTGCTGAGGTATTCCAGAGACGCCAAGTCTCCCGATTTTTGTGTCCCGATTTTGCACCTGATTTTCCGTCTTTTGTATCACCATGTTAATCTTCCGAATTTTAAATATTTCACTCTTGCTTTGAGCTTATGTTAAAATTATGATTTAAATGGCTGTGCAATAATAAATTTCAGTCGAAGACCCTCATTGGGCCACTGATTGGTTTCTGTATTTCGAAAATTTCCTGGGTGTGCAACGATCGTGTCGCGCAATAACCTTCCGTTACCCCACCTTCTAACTTGGCGTCTCTGGGTATTTTTGTATAACGTCTATGTCTGTCTTTCTATTGCAATTGTAACATAAAAATAGAGTACGCTCTGCCATTGCAACAATGGAATATATCTATGCGATCAGTAACTATATTGTAATGACATGAAGACAGAGTATGCTTTGCGATTGTAACATTAGATGTTTGACAAAGGCAGCTATAGCGTCATGACAGGAAGACAGAATACACTCTGCTATTGTAATAATAGGATAGATATGTGACAAGAGCAGCTATTGTGTCATGACAGGAAGACACAATACACTCTGCTAATGTAACAATAGGATAGATATTTCAGAAGAGCAGCTATAGCGTCATGACGGGAAGACAGAATACACTCTGCTAATGTAACAATAGGATAGATATGTCAGAAGAGCAGCTATTGTGTCATGACAGGAAGACGGAATAAGCTCTGCTTTTGTAACAATAGGATAGATGTGTCAGAAGAGCAGCTATAGTGTCATGACAGGAAGACAGAATACGCTCTGCTATTGTAATAATAGGATAGATGTGTCAGAAGAGCAGCTATTGTGTCATGACAGGAAGACAGAATACGCTCTGCTATTGTAACAATAGGATAGATATGTCAGAAGAGCAGCTATTGTGTCATGACAGGAAGACGGAATAAGCTCTGCTTTTGTAACAATAGGATAGATGTGTCAGAAGAGCAGCTATAGTGTCATGACAGGAAGACAGAATACGCTCTGCTATTGTAATAATAGGATAGATGTGTCAGAAGAGCAGCTATTGTGTCATGACAGGAAGGCAGGATACGCTCTGCTATTGTAATAATAAGATGGCTGTGTCAGAAGAGCAGCTATAGCGTCATGACAGAAAGACAGAATACACTCTGCTATTGTAATAATAAGATGGATGTGTCAGAAGAGCAGCTATAGCGTCATGACAGAAAGACAGAATACACTCTGCTATTGTAATAATAAGATGGATGTGTCAGAAGAGCAGCTATAGCGTCATGACAGAAAGACAGAATACACTCTGCTATTGTAATAATAAGATGGATGTGTCAGAAGAGCAGCTATAGTGTCATGACAGAGAGACAATACGCTCTGCTATTTTATCAACATATGTGTGACAAGAGCAGATAAAGTGTAATGGCAGTTTGACAGAATACGCTTTGCTATTGTATCAAGATATGTGCAACAAGAGCAGCTATAGTGTCATGACAGAAAGACAAAATAAGCTCTTCTAAGATATATATGTCTTTATTCACCTCCATATTGAAGTACATGTATTATACATGCTATAGAGTAAAGACAATTGAAATAACAATTCTACAAAATAATATAACTGATGAGTAAATAATTAAATAAGTAGTTAATTTTAAATATAAATGGTAATAAGTGTTTTTATTTGACACTACATAAACAAAAATTCATTAAAAACGTAGGCTTACCAAATACGCACATTATTAACATATTATGTACAATGAGAGGTAGATTGCAGCACGTGATAATAAAAGTACAAAACCGAATATGGCACAAGGCTGGTACACCGTCTGAGATGTGGGTGCAACTCTAACCCAAAGATGGCTCAAAGTCGCATGATTGCTATGACATTTCAAAGTATGGTGATTAAGTCATGAAAAGTCAGCTCGCTCACAGTCGATTAAAAATCGTACATTGTGGCGAGAAAAAGGATAATAATGTCCTCATATATATTTTGCCATTCTGTGATCTGTGATAATTCAATTCGCTCAATAACATAATCATTTTCTCATTGTCACAAAGTGAGCCTAGCGACTCAGCCAGGGAACCGGGCATAGACTCAGTAGCGGCAGCCCATCCGACACTTCTAAGTGGCTCAAGACTCGCACAGCTCAACAACGCGCGAGCAACAGTTAACCTTTCATAGGAATATCACAGAGAATATATTGTATGTGTCGGGCATTATCACCTGAAAAACTATTAAAGATACATCCGCTACCGATTACAATTCTAGAACAGTTTTACATTCACTTAAAAATGCCTGATTACGTTTTGAATACATTTCAATTTGTTAAGCAAATATAAACTTTTGTATAGTATGCGAGACATATTCTAACGCGCATTATGCTGTTGACTTACAGAGTTATGAACACACTTTTTTCCAACGTGTAGGTGACATGGGAGTTGCACTAAAAAAAGAATTCATTGTACACGATAGCCATCAGATTATTTTTTCTTACAAGTTTTTACATAGAGCAGCAATGGGTCCCTCATATGTAGAAATATCTTTATTTATATACATTTGCATACAAGCATGAACAGTAAATTTACGGGTTATGGAGCAAGGTTCAGCACAAATTAACCTGTGAACATAACATAACCGTTTGATGTCAATGTGTCACTCAATACTCAGCCTTCACAAGACTGTCAACCTGTTTCAATAACTGGTTTCTTATTGTGATATTAACAATACAGGTTTCTTATTGTGATATTAACAATACACACTCTGTTATCTTTACAGAAAACAAGTAATGAGTTTTGTCTAAATTGAAAATATATCTCCATTTAATACTGTATTTAGCAGCCTCATCAACTATATATATATATTTTAAAGTAGATTCTGACTTGGCAGCAACAGCTATGTCATCAGCAAAGACAGGACATGTAAGTATTGTATGAGCAATAGAAATAGAACAAGCTATGCTTACCAATTCATTTAACAAGTCATTATTGTATATTCCAAAAAAGTACATAGAAATGACATCACCTTGATGTACTCGCTGTTGGGGACAAAACCAATTGGATAGGCCTCCATCTATCTTAACAGGACATTTGACCCCATTGTAGCCATCGTACATAACGGACCACAACCGCTTATCCATTCCTAGATTAATGAGTTTATACATAAGTCCCTTTATCCCTTTATCCAGACACTATCAAACGTTTTATTCACATCAATGAGTGCTACATAAATGTTTTCAGTACGGGCAATAGCTTCTTGAAGTAATAGAGCGGTATTTATACTTAAGCCACCCTTCTCTGCTACCCCTCGCTGATTAGATAATGTGTTTCTGAACCAATTCTCATCTCTTTAGTAGGACTTTATCATATACCTTACTAAGTGTGCTAAGGAGGGTTATACCTCTGTAGTTATTCGGATCACTATGATCTTTTTTACCTTGGGTAATAAGACTGACCACGTTTCATACCTTCAGGTCTGAATCCATTTAAAAACATTGCGAAGAAAACTCTGCATAACACAAATTAAGTATTATCTGCATAAATTAGGTATTATCCGCGTACCATTGTAACCATAAGCTTTATTTAGCTTCAATTGTTTGCACACAATTTCAACCTCGCCTGGCATTATAACATCATTACAATGGTGCATTACACTGTTTATATTATCTGATAAATCAGCTATTACCCGTTTTACATGCTCGTCAAATTTGTTGTCTTGGTTATTGGAATTTGGTGTATAGATCTACTCGAAATAGCCACGCCATTCCTCTTTTATGGTTATAGGGTCTGTAACGTGGTCATCTGGACTTTTAACCCTTTAAGCTCTCACGATGCATTAAAGCATCATTTTACATCCGGTAAAACTTAATTTTCCTACAACCAATTGTTTTAGAAGGATAATTTCAAAGAAACTGGTTTACCAATACATGGCTATTTTCTTTACTTTTTTCACCCACTTCAAAGCATCTTCATCCACTACAAGTCGGGAATTGCAACAGCAATTCGCGGCTTGTAGTGGACGAAGATGACAATGTAAAGTCAGGCTTGAAAGGGTTTTAAAAGCACATTCGTTACTTGCCCTAGGTTTGAGTCTCCGGTTTATCAGGTGTCAGAGCAGTTTTTGGTAGATTTTATCAGCTTGGTCAAGTTTATTAATGTAGTTAAGCTCATATTGATAATGTAGCTGTTTCTGCCTGGCCCTCAATTCCCTTTTACTCAGCTTGTAGCGGAGTCATAGGTCTACTGGGCTATCATCATTTCGCGGCCTGTCAGCTTTCACCCACTCACGCAAGGTTTGCTTTTTAGTACGGCACAGACCTGTTAACTCTGGCCACCAATATGGTCGAGCATGACCCTTTGGTTTCTGACGAGGAAGTAATTTGTTGGCTAGACACATCATATCTTTTATATCGTTAATACATTTGTCATTATCATTTTTGGAGAAGTATCTGTCTCACTTAGTTTTTGCCAGTAGTAACATCTCTTATGGCGAATGGAATTTTCTGAGGGGTAAAAGCGATTTGACCACATATTCTGTTTGGTTGGGGCCTCCTATTTGCGAAATGATATGTTTCCAATTTTTTTTTCAAAATTGCCCTTTTGGCGGCCATTTTGTTTTTTATCAGTCAGCAATACCAATAAGGCCGAAACTTTTAAACTATTTGTCAGAAAAAGATGTGTAATACCACTTTTCGAAATGTAATTGGTATGATAAAGTCATTTCTGCCGATATCTTTTATTTTGAGATCTTGTTTGTGCATAAATCCAAGATGGCCGCCACTGCCATCTTAGAAAATATATATTTTTAACTTTTCGAGAACGATGTGTAATATCAATTGTCTCTGTGAATTTCGAATGAGAAAGTAATTTCTAACATTCTTCCTAACCTTGAGGTCTTGTTCACACATAAGTCCAAGATGGCCGCCACCGCCATCTTGGAAAATATTTTTAAATTCGATTTGAACACATAGTCTGTTTGGCTGGGGACTCTGATTTGCGAAATGATATGTTTCCAATTTTTTTTCAGAATTGCCCATTGGGCGCCCATTTTTATTTTTATCAGTCAGATACAATATGGCCATCTTGGAAAATATGTTGTTTATTTTCTTTTTGACAGAAAACGGTGTGAAATACCACTTTTCGAAGTATCTTTCGCATGAGAAACTCATTTTACACAATATTTTCTTGTTCTGAAGTACATGTAACATTTGATAATAAATATAAAATGTCCGCCATCGCCATCTTGTTAAACAAGTAAAACAACATTATGTAATAATAATAAATAATGTGTTATATAAATAATGAGTATTTATGGGGAACTCATATCCAGCCTAGGGCTGCTGATGGCGCCTTACATCATAATATCCCTGGTCATTGGACCTGTTCGTTCATGTAACACTTTCAACTCCCCGGGGAGCATACAGCACTGCAACAATGGGGAGCATACAGCACTGCAACAATGGGGAGCATACAGCACTGCAACAATGGGGAGCATACAGCACTGCAACAATGGGGAGCATACAGCACTGCAACAATGGGGAGCATACAGCACTGCAACAATGGGGAGCATACAGCACTGCAACAATGGGGAGCATACAGCACTGCAACAATGTGGCGCTATAGTTCGTACAACAATTGTGATCTCTGCTCCGCCAGGTACTCATTTACACCTAAGTGAAGTGGAGCACTCGAGGGTAAAGTGCATTGTCCAAGAACACAAGATTGATACTACAATGTCCCAGTGTTGAAAGGGGAAAACAAGATATTTATTTGAAAATCATGCACGCCTTGAACTCGGGCGATAGGCAGCGGCTAATTGTAAAGTGCTACGTTATAATCATTGTGCCACGCCAGTATCTATATATAATATGTTTTAACACATATCAGTCTGAATTTCGCACACTTATTCTTGACACTGTTTTGTCACTTCGATTTCATCACTAACCTAGAAAACCATCCTTTCTCCATAAGTGATGGGTTGGTGTTGTGCTTGCGCAATGTTTTTTTCAGGCTTTCTTGTTGCACTGCACGGTCTTTAGATTAAGGATATATGGATATATAAATATAGATGTAGATAAAATTTATATCCTCTCATAAACAAATTGCTTCTCACTTTTACAATTATGAAATAACTGTTTTGTATTTTTCAAATGTACCAATATTTGTTTGCATTTTTCACTTGGATCGTTAGACTATATGCATTTGACTAGGCAACTTCGTCAAAGTGATATCATGTTTTTGTTGACTAGTCAATTTATAAAATTACTAGTCCCTTGTGGACTACTTAAATAGTACAAATTATCCACTGCAGATTAAGGTCCGTTTGTTATAGGTGAATATAAAAGTTATATACTGACGCTATTTTTATTATTTACACGTGCCTGTACATAAACGAAATAGTTATATATACCTCACAGTCATGCACGTTTTAATGTTTTTGTTTACATTTACTTTGTATATATTTATCATTGATACTTTACTTATAATAAAGAGGGCTCCAATGCCAGTATATCTTATATAGTTATTTAGCTTTGTTGTTATGTTTGGGGTTCCGTACATTTCAGTAAATGATTAAGGCCTACTTTACTCACTGTGCCCTTCCATTGTTCCATTAAAATGCAACACTTGGCATCCGAATCTGCATGATTTCTGCTCAGATGTGGATGTTTGACCGCTAGCACAGGTTCCTGATACATCAGGACTTGTTGTTAACCACAGTGCCGTACAGCGATAGCACTTGATTGTTGAACCTGGTAACAATAAATATAAGTAAAAAAAAACTTGTATTATGTAAAAGTCAACTTGTGTCGATTTTAGCACTATATAAGCAAAAACAAAATAGCCGCCATTTAGACCACATTCTGGCTTTACAGACAGGTATTAGAGCGGGTGAAATGTGTCATACAGAGGAAAGCGTATGAATAATTTTTGCAAGTATTTTATTCATTTTACAGGTCCCTTGAATGTGAAATCTTGTTTTGCCTTTTGTGCAGACAAACGTCGTCATCTGTTCTAGGTAATTTAAAGGTCAAGTTCAAATTGATGATTTTGTGGTTATTTTAAGGAATATACATAGGCCTACTTCATATCTACACCAATAAATCACACAATTCAGCATCTATTTTTCCAAAATACACCCCCCTCCCAAACCTGGTATTTTAATTCCTGTTAGGAGATGATGTGCAAAATCTGAATCTGAATGATGCCCAGTTGGAATCATTGAACATTCATAATTCAAAATGGTGTCTCACATTTACCCCTTTTTCCAGATGGTGTCCAAAATATTGTTGCCGGCATATGGTCAGTTTTAGGAAATTTTGTAAATTGGTTTATTTTAGGTCTGATTTACTTTTGCAATGCATTTTTTCAAAAAGACCACCCCAGGCAATTTGAGGAATATTAATTAACTCATGCCTTTCAGTTTTAATTTGCCGACCAGCAGCAGCTTGTCATATGATGTAAGTTTGGAAAAACATAATAGAGGATTTTGCGAATATATGAGCTCTTATTTTCGGAGTGCAAATGTGGGCTTCCTCTGCCAATCAAAAATAGATCCGCCACTCAAATGTAGTTGTTGATATACATGTAGGCTACTTGGCCTACAGTTTATTCAAATCGGTTAATAATAATAATAAAGGCAACATTAAAGATGATTTTAATTCTCATATTCTATTTTGCTAATGACTGCTCACAGTGCAGAGTGAGCATAATCTTGTAGTCAAAATTGTCGTTTCCTAAACTAGCGATGGAAATTTGTGACTATAGGCCTACCCGCCGTCAGATTAACTTGTATCGCATGTTTTTCGCCGATTTCTCAGTCAATTCTCAACCGATTTTGATGAAATTTTGCAAGGACTATTTTCGGGTCACACGGCGACTACCGTGAAATTTTCACAAAAAATATTATATAGTTTGAAAGTTAGACCATTTGACATGTAGTAGATTTGTAATTACGACGTCCCTCTATAAACCCATTAAACTGGTTAAATTGAAGTTTGATGTTTGCATTGCATGCCAGTTGGTCTAGCTTTTTATTATAATTAGTTATACAATATTTTCCGATGAAAATCTAAAACCAGAATCTGGTCTAATTGGCAGCCATTTTGTATTTTGCTTACATTGTGTTGAACATCGCTTTAAAACTACATCCATCCTATATATGATAGTACGTTACTGCCATGAATGAACCTGCTAACATCCCGTCATCTCAGGAGTGATTTATAGTTTCGAATCATTTGAAATTGGTACTATGCCATCGCTGAAAGATATGT
>CAXHKU010000214.1:0-58000 GCA_964017125.1 Flabesymbios commensalis
CCTGCACATCTGCAATGAAATGTGTCAACTGTAATGGTGAACATACGGCCTATTCCAAAAATTGTCCCCGATGGATTACAGAGAAGGAAATCCAACGTGTTCGCACAGAGCGAAAGATTTCCTTCCCTGAAGCTCGGAAAATTGTTGAAGGGGTTAGCAAACAACAATCATTTGCCAGTGTTGTCGCGAAGCAGGTTGTGTCGGTTGGTTGCCAGACTGATGCAGTAGAGATAAGATCTGCAACTGGTGCAACAAATGTTCCCGCAACACCTGTATCCTCTTCATCAAAACCTAATACAAGCAAAGATACCTCCACTGCCAAAAAATAAACTATGATCAATAAAAATACAACAACAGCAGCTACCCCTACTGCCCCAAAGCCACTCGCAAATAGGGATTCAAAACAAACAAAAAATGGCAAAACAAATAATAAAGATAAGAACAAAGAAACGGTAAATAAACCACCAGTAGCTGAACAAACAAAACAAATTAACAAGAAAAGCACAAATAAAGGCAGTGGTCGAATGCCCAAGGGCACTGATGACCCGATCGCTACGTATAACAGATACGAATCCATGGAGTGTGTAGATGGTGATGAAAGCAGCGATAGCGAGGTATTTGTATCTCCCGGCACCGTCGCTGCACTCCAAGCACAGATAAAACCAGGGAGGCATAAAAATTCATAATGGCACACAAAATTATACAATGGAATTGTCGAGGTTTATGATCAAATTACAATGACCTGGCTATTCTTCTGCAGGAACACAGCCCATCGGCTGTGTGCCTGCAGAAGACTAACTTAAAACCTAATACTAACATAAGTTTTAAAAACTATTCAATAAGCAATTGTTTTGGCCCTGCCAATAAAGAAAGGGCCTGCTGGGGGGGTTTCCATCCTTGTAAAGGATGGAACACCACATCAACAGATCACGTTGAATACAACTTTACAGGCTGTGGCGGTTAACATAAACTGTCACAGGCCAATGACGATATGCTCTGTTTATTTACCGCCAAACCGCTCAGTAGATGTTGTGAAATTGAGGCAGCTGATAAAACAATTGCCCAAACCCTTCATGCTACTGGGAGATTTTAACGGGCACCACACAATGTGGGGCTGTAGGGACATCAACCCACGGGGCAGAATAATAGAAGACTTACTCTCAGAGGAAAATCTCTGCATTTTTAATGATGATACTACCACCTATTTGCACCCTGCTTCAAGATCTGCAACAGCCATTGACCTATCCTTGTGTGATCCCGATTTATATTTGGATTACACTTGGAGGGTCAACGAGGATCTCTGTAGCAGTGATCATTATCCTATATTTATAGAGAGCAACAACTCTATTGTTGAAGAGAGAGTGCAGCACTGGAGGCTGCACAGAGCAGATTGGGAGGCCTTCCAACAGTCTTGTGGGGAGAGCCTCACAATCTCTCAATTTGAGAATGAAGAGGGGGTTGATGACCCTTTAGCCCTTTTTACAGCCAAGTTACACAATATAGCAGATAAAAGCATACCCAAAACCTCGACAGTTCCCAAAAAACTCGACAAACCCTGGTTTGATGAAGGTTGCCGAAAGGCAATAGACAAAAGGAAAAAAATCCTTGCAAAAATTTAAAAAACATCCAACTAGACAAAACCTTGACGGATATAAGAAAGATTACGCTAAAGCGGCAATCTTGGAGAGCATATGTCTCCACACTAAATAATAATACATCGGCAAAACATACTTGGCAAATGCTGCGCAGAATCAGTGGCACGAGAAAAGATAAAACCATCAAGTACCTTGTCACATCCTTCGCTGCTAAATCATCGCCAGATCATTATCAGGAAAAATTTCGAAAGATTAGGGACAAGGAGAAGGAGAACACATTGGACTTTGAGTCAGATAATGACGAAAAGTACAATGGTAATTTCTCTAAGCGAGAACTAATTAAATCTATCGCTCAGGCAACTGATTCGGCAACTGGCCGTGATGAAATTCACTACCAGTTTCTGAAACATTTGCCTGATGTATCACTTGATCTGTTGCTTCTACTCTTGAATAATCTGTGGCAATCTCAGGATTTCCCAGATGGATGGAGAGAAGCAACAGTGATCCCGATCCCTAAACCTAGAAAAGATCGAACAGATCCTAATAATTATAGGCCAATAGCATTGACAAGTTGTCTTTGCAAAATCATGGAGCGCATGATCAATCATCGTCTCACATGGTTTTTACAAGACAATAACATAATAACTAAATATCAATGTGGTTTTCAAAAAGGAAAAAGCACCACGGACCATTTGGTCAGACTAGAGACTTATATCCGTCAAGGTTTTGTTAAAAACCAACATACAGTTGGAATATTTTTTGATTTAGAAAAGGCCTATGATACCACATGGAAGGGTGGTATCATGAAAGATCTCCATGAAATGGGCCTGAAGGGTAGATTACCCTTATTCATTGATAATTTTTTAAAGGGGAGAAAATTTAAAGTCCGCTTAGACAACACCCACTCTTCACTAAATCCACAGGAGGAGGGTGTCCCACAAGGTAGTATCCTTTCACCAACTCGATTTACCGTTAAAATAAACAGTATAATTGATGCTTTACCAGACGATATTGAAAAATCATTATATGTTGATGATCTGGCTGTTTACTGCCAGTCAAGCAATATGGCAATAATTGAGCTGCGCCTGGAAGGTTGCCTCGATAAGTTGGTGACTTGTGCGGATGAGAACGGCTTTAAATTTTCTCCCACAAAAACTTTATGTGTACATTTTTGTAAAAAAATGGCTTACAGCCTGAGCCCGATCTCAAACTATATGGACAACAGCTTCCTGTTGAAGAGCAGGTCAAATTTCTCGGTCTTTTTTTCGACAAGAAGCTCAGTTTTACTCCACACATCAAATATATGAAGTAAGTAAGTAAGTAAAATGCTTTACTTCACTTTTCGGCCAGTATGGCCATTTAAGTGAAAATTCCAGGTATTACAATATCCCATATTGTATAGTTAAAGTAGTAAAGGAAAGACAAAGCCAATAAAAGCATGATCGTACTAAAATATTCAGTTTAAAGTGTTTGATATGATAAGATGACGATGCTCCTGGCTCCTATATGTAACGAGTCTGATGACGTGTTGTAGCGCCTGCACTACAACATGTCATCAGACTCGTTACATATAGGTGCCAGGAGCATCGTCATCTTATCATATCAAACACTTTAAATTGAATATTTTAGTACGAACATGCTTTTATTAGCTTTGTCTTTCCTTTACTACTTTAACTTTACAATATGGGATATTGTAATACCTGGAATTTTCACTTAAATGGCCATACTGGCCGAAAAGTGAAGTAAACAAATATTTTACTTACTTACTTACTTACCCACCCGGGGAGGGTCATTAGGGATCGGTCCCGTCTGTTGCATGCATACGGCATGGTACGGAAGCACTAGTCTACAGTGATTATCTAGGGCGGGGGCCCTAGGGTAGTGGTTAGCACCGCTGCCTTTCACGCCAGAGTCCGGGGTTCGGTTTCCGGTCTCGGCGGTTTGAAAGAAACAAAATTGTTTTTTCCCCATCCACGTGTGAAAGTTAGTATTGTGGGGAGCCTCCGTGACCGAGAGGTAGCGTGCTCGGCCTCAGACCGCCATGGTTCGAATTTCGAATCCTGTGTCTGGAGGACAGTGTCATCTCAATCATCTCACCATCCTCAGGAGGTTCTCCTGGCCCAGTTTAGCCTATATGTGCACAAAGGTGGCCCAAAGCCCGATTCATTTCATTTCATTTACAGTGATTATCTAAGGGGAGCAGCGGCCTCCACGTGTCTGGCTATAATAATTGGGCGGATTGCCAGCGGTGTACCGTGGTTCCTCCACTCAACAGTGGTGCCAATACAGCTCTCACATCAGTGCAGTCACTGATGTTGGCCGTGGTAGAGCCTAATTAAGCAACCAGCAATCATATGTTTTTTGACATTTAGTATGTCATGTGAGATAGTCACCATCAAGACAGTTGTTCTATTTAAATATCATGATCATGGTCAATTAGGGTCTCAATGGGTTGTACATGGCTGCATTTGCTTAGATATCCCTTAGACTCACATCCCACAGAGCAGGGGACTTTTCTGTTCTCACTCGGGAAGTTTTTGTTGCAATTCTTCTTACAACCACATACGATATTTGCGTGTCATATGTGGTGGCCATGGTAGTTTGTAGATTTAGGTGGAATAAGATTATCATTTTCTACAAACCATCCATTCTCCCCTGGCTGGCAGGTGGGCTTGGCTATGTAAGCTGACTTGTATAGTGATGTCGCCTATGCTACACGCTTTAGATGCTGTTAGTAAGCAAGTGAATGGCAGAAACTTTAGCAGTGCTGATTTTTTATTATAGAACTTGATGAATCTGAGCTATGGCTATATAACATCTTTCGAAGTTGTCACTCTTGTTGGATTATGTTTTCACAAGAAACTACTTTTCCTGATCTTATAGATAGCGTGATTTCAATGTGAGCAACATGGCATAATCAGATATCCTGATGTATTCGTTCTCTGTGAACAATGATGGAGGCATATTGCTGCATTCATGGTCACTGATAAAGTTACTAATATAAATTTGTTTATTTCTCCAAAACTTTATATTTTTATGATATTTGAAGAAGAGTAGAAATGTCATCACTCTTGTCAAACGAATCAACTTCGCTTTTATACTATTTTGGTTTCTGGTTCTGAGTCTGGTCATTCACGGGTGACAAGAGATTCCTATAATTATGATCCTCGAGGTGATGACAGCTGTAGAAACTTTCACAACTTTCATCTCGAAAACAGAAAGTCTGTTGAACATAGCAACATAGCAACTGCTTTGCTGACCAATATGTGAAAGAGGACCTCGTATATGTGAAGCAGTAGGGATTGAATACATTGCCTGCAAGCACATCAGGTGACCACATTATCAAATTTAAAACATTTCACACTTAGAACCAGAAACTCCAAAAATATAAAAGAAAATTTTGATGTTTTTGTCGAGCGCTACAGACACATATTTTTCAGTCAGACAGACAGACAGAAATCATTTATTTTGACCATTCAATATGCATACAAAAATAACAATATTTATCAATAAGATTAAATATGTTGATAAAGGATGATCCATGTTAAGGCATTTATGTGACGCTATCACATGGACCACCTAACATGCAGGTGTTTGATTATGATACTTTTAAAGCCAATACTAATGATAAGATGATGCTTCTAATTAGAATATAAAAATGACAATTCTATTACAATGTGATTTATATATTGCATCCTAACCCCAGACATGAACTGGTGCATCTGTCACCCAGTAGAGTGGCAGATACACCCTTCATATCCAAGGAGACACGATAACTACTGACAGCGCGGTTTCTAAAAAGTTTATAAGACAAGAAAATGTAGAACAAAACCACGCACAAAGAATAACTTACTGATTTTATCTCAATATGATAAAATGATTATTTTACAATATGATCAGAAATGATTATGCATTATTGTCGCGGGATTCCGAGCAGGTTTTGTAAAATCCTCACTTACGACGTGTGAGATATTATCTTTTAGCGCTATTTAATTTAACACAAAAAGAACATGTCAGGATATCTCACTTTCCTTAAATAATCAGTTTCTGACACCAGGTACCATAAGATACCAAATAGGATAACACTCAACAGGCAGATGGGAATCTGACTGATGAGCTTGGAGCAAAGAATAATTAAATAAATAATTAATCTTAGCTTCGTGCCATCCAGTATAATAATCGCGGGATTTTCAAAGAAAGAAATATTCTATCTAATAGTTAATCCAACGCTTAATTTAAATACTCAAATCTTAACGAAAGATTTTCCCAATCTAATCCAAAATCAATCGCTGATAAAGCTATCAGTATATAAGTTTATGGACACAAGTTTAACATAGGCACATATATTTATTTACAAAGACAGTAAGTATAATGTACAGGTTATCAGGTTATAATCTCTCTCTCTCTATCAGGTTATCACTATCTACCAATAGGTAGATCTTGACAATAAAAATATATCTGTATAATATATATACTCTTATCTGGCACTTATATGTCAAGTGTCAGACACACACCATTTAGATATTTCCAAATGGACAATCTGGCCGAAAAGTGAAGTAAAGATGATATTTACTTACTTACTTAATGGTTTCTCTGTTCATTGTTTATGTCATTCATATTTATGTCTAAATGGGTTTACTTTTTTTGATTATAGTATATAGTATAATAGTATATATTATATATTTGTTTTGACAATGACACTGTTTTGACTTAGACTTGTAGTTTTTACACAATTACACCAATTTCATGGAGATATAGTGACTTGATAAGTCGTTCATTTTATAATAACTTCATATTTTACATTATTTATACTGATAATCTTATACTCATTAAACTGTGCTGTAGTGCAGGCGCTACAACATGTCATCAGACTCGTTACATATAGGTGCCAGGAGCATCGTCATCTTATCATATCAAACACTTTAAACTGAATATTTTAGTACGATCATGCTTTTATTGGCTTTGTCTTTCCTTTACTACTTTAACTATACAATATGGGATATTGTAATACCTGGAATTTTCACTTAAATGGCCATACTGGCCGAAAAGTGAAGTAAAACAAATATTTTACTTACTTACTTATCTGGCACTTATATGTCAAGTGTCAGACACACACCATTTAGATATTTCCAAATGGACAATCAAGCTATAATAACAATATATAGCCTTGTGCTAGTGCTGTACTGCACTAACAGCTTCACTAGAAATAATATATATAAAATAATACTTAAAATACTACACGGGACAATAAATAATCCTCAACTATGTTATTTCCCAACCCTAGTTCTGGGACCTATCTGGGAGGTGTATGTGAATTAAGTACCTAAGCTGAAGTGTGAAATATATTATGAACTAAATCTGTTGACATCACTGGCTTGTAAGACATCACTGGCTTGTAAGACATCACTGGCTTGTAAACATCACTGGCTTGTAAACATCACTGGCTTGTAAACATCACTGGCTTGTAAACATCACTGGTTTGTATGATTACTAGCATTGACCTATCAATGCTTTAAACTAGATTTAATCTGGGTCATTCCCTTCTGATATGTGGACAAGAATGTAGGTCAGTCTAAGACACTCCCCTATGTTATAATTCACTAATCCAGGTCACCCTGCATTAAATGTATCCTCTCACACACACCATATATATTGGAATACTAGATAATGAGGGGTCGAGAACCTCTGCTACACTGTTGACCTAATTCCTATTTTTAAGCACTACCACAGTGACCTATCACACACACACTATATATATATCAGGAAAACCCGTGGCAGATTAGGAATACTAGGTCAGCAGGTCAGGACACGACATGACCTACTTTCAATCATCACATTAAAACGTGGGACCTTTATATGGCTATAGACTCTGGCTGTGACCTACTTCTCTCTGTTGCTTTCTCTGTGGGTCAGTCTGCACAGGGCAGGGGCTTGTAAACGTCGCTCAATGGGCTCTGAATAGAGGCTGGATGTAAGGCTGTAGTAAGGCTGTTGTAAGACTAGGAGTGAACTGGGAGTCGGTTGAGACCAGGAGTGCACTGGCAGTCTGTTTGGACCTGGAGTCAGCTGGGAACCGGTAGGGACCAGGAGTGCACTGGGAGTCTGTTTGGACCAGGAGTCAGCTGGGAGCCGGTTGGGACCAGGAGTGATCTGGGGCAAAAAGAGCCTCTTATTTATAGGACCGGACCGGAAGTCAGCTGGATGACGTCAAGCCAAAGCTCCCTTTTAGTCCAAATAACGCTATATAATTACCATACACTTTCCAGTCACCTTCCTATAATAATACTGTACCTAATCGTAATCTTGAACATAACAATAAATCAGTAATAGTAATAATAGCTGCATATAAACACTGATAAACAAACGAGATAATACGGGATCTCGCGGGACTTGTACTTTTACATTATATTCTTACTAAGTCACGCAAAATACACTAATAACGCCTAAAAGTAAGCGGTAATAAAACATATGTAATTTTAGCTTAGTTCCCGATGATCACTATAGCATCATAGTTATATATGATCAGAGGGAAGAAAGTATTATAATTTGACTCGAAAGTGAGGTGGTCACCAGACTTAATGGCAAAAGATGTAAACAAACAAGATGGCCGCTGCCATCAAGACACGAGACAAACCTATTAAAAACGATAAAACGTCTCGCAATAGATTATAAATGATTAACATGCGAATCAAATGAAACATATTAGATAGTAATAAAATGCACAATAATAATAAACATATAAAACATTTTAATGACATTCCTATATACGTAAACACGACGGTCTAGATACAGTGACAGTGGCAGTCAATGGTGACAGTCAGTTCGTGGGGCCGGCGGGTAGTACGGCAACAACACTAGCTGTCACATTATGTATATTGCCTCCGGACATGGACGGGTGTAACTGCTACTTGAAAAAACGGCATATACCCCCTCCCGCTCATATCAAAAGCGGACGTAATAAAGTTCTACTAACAGCACGGTTTCTGAAGTGTATAAGCCAAGAAAGTATGGCACAAAACCACACTCAAAGAATGACTTACTATCTATCACAATATGATTCATAATGATTCTGTTACAATGTGATTAATAGTAATTATACACTGTGTATCCTGTCAACGGACATCAACATTGTAGAGCGGCATATACACCCTTTCATGTCCAATTAGGCGATGTGCTACATATGGCTACCATGCACCACCCCCCCCCCTCCAGTTCTCAACAAAACTAAGTTTTTTTGGAGCCCTGGGATATACTGAGCACGAAATCGAATGTTTACATTGAAAATATAGGAATGCAAACCCTATTTTGACGACTTATATAGAGGTACCCTAAATATGCTATTAACAACGTCGCGCAGTTTTAAATAAGAGGGTAGGGTTACTTGAATGTATGTTATTTCTGTTCTAGTAAACCGATCTGCAACTGCTATATAACATATTAACGGTATTTGAATTCCGCTTCTTATGGTAGATAAATCATTGCAATATATCAAATATCGATCAATCCATGTATGCGTAAACATAATTTAAATTGAAAAATCAGCGAAATCCACGACAAAAAAACCCCGCTGGAAAACACCATTTCATCAAACATTTTTTATATGTATCCACATTTAGGCCACGGTTTTTCAATCCGGATAAGCCTGGATGTTATGTGTGCTTTTAAATTTTACACAATTTTGGTGAGAGACAAATAAAAATGGCCGCCATCCCTTTTTTTAAGAATATGTAATTTTGTACATTTTGCCTGTAACAATTGATTTTTCACTTGACTTTGCATCGAAATAATGGAAATCAATCAAGATTAGAGCTATATTAACACACTTATATTATATGAAAAATGACCAAATACGAAATGGCCGCCATCTGTTCTCTAAAAAAATAATTAATTTTGTGCATTTTGCCTGTAACAATTGATTTTTTTCACTTGACTCTTCATCGAAATAATGGACATCAAGCAAAATTAGAGCTATATTTAATAAAAACCTTATATTATATTGAAAATGACAAAAATACAAAATGGCCACCGTTTGTTTGAAAAAGTGTATATATCGACAAGAAAACGGAAAAAATATACCAACATCTTTGAAAGTAACTATCAGGTGCTTTAACATAGATTCATAATATTTTACTTCTGCTAAATACGAAATGTACAACAAAGCACTAAGTTTGTATTTTATCTCTCCATTTGAACAAATTTTTTTTTTAATTAAAATTTGTGCAGTTCTAGTCCATGGACATGTTTACATCATATGGTCAAATTAAGAAGCCAAAATAAAATCACCGATTTTTTTATGATTTTAGCCTGGGCCAGTCCCTTTAATAACCAGGCATGTTTAATTAGTGAGGGTAAAATAGGACAGAAGATTGTTTATAATGGAAGTTTGGGGCTACGGAATATAGATGTACATGTATGGTGATATAGAAGTGCTTTGCTCCTCTATATTTCCATCAACTCTTCCGTCTGGACGACGGGAATAAATAACTCTTTTCACCTCATTCTTCCGTTCATTCTCTCTTTATTGTAGTCTGGACATTCAATAGTGCACACAATCCCAAAGCGGAGCGCGACGACCTAACGCCATGCGGCTTGGCCCTGCAGTCGAGACGGAACGTCCGTACGACTCAGCGCCTGCGAGATAAGTGAGCACGCTCGGTTGGCGGCAGAGGTATTCAAAGCAAGGCTGGGCAGGCAACGGCCACTCGTCAGAAGTCATAAGCCCGAGCAGTCCCGAACGGATGAGACGCTATCCCCACATTACCCCCGGGTTAAGTGACAACATATAAACCAAACAAACTTGTGGGTACAGCGTCGGTTCGTCGTACCATTTGGGAAAGTGCACAAAACCAACATACATTAATCAAACAGTAAAACAGTCATGTAAGAAAATACAGCGTGGGTGGTTGGTGAACCTCGCAGGCGCAGCATAATGAATTAAAATTTATTGATTATATCCTAGTTCCCATCCTCTTAAAGGGAGGGTGTTAAGGTTAAAGTTGGGTGAGCATCAATTAATGGAACATAACCTATTAATTAAAACAGCTAATTTAATTTTTACTTAATTTTTTTTTTATTGGTAAAAAAAATGTTTTTGTTAGATTTTTCGTGCCGAAGTCACTTCGGATTCTGTAACAGTCACGGAAACTCACGAACAGCCTGGCACGTCACACGTTTAAGTCATGAAGAGGTCTCCGTCAAAATGGCTACAACTAGCGATGGAGATTTATCCGATTTCTCAGAAAGTAGTGAACCTGTGAACTCCCCCGTCAACTCACTCTGACTCAGTCAAAATTCTCAAACGATTTTGATGATATTTGGTAGCCTATTAGCAAAAATTAAACCAAGGAAAATAGAATCAGAAAGAAGGTCTGCTTCGAAAACGTCGAATTTGAGAATTTCCCTTTTCACTTCCATCAAAGATCGACATTGTATTCAAACAACGCGCATCCTTGTTAACCGCCCTGCCATAAATGCTAATGTCCCCATGCCCCCCTTTCGCCGGATCCGATGCGAGTTGCGAAGCGTAACGGCTCGGACACAACAAATTTGTCTAAATCCCCATCACCGCCAATGCTGGACCAATGTGGTTACCCAGCAAACACAAAACATTTGTATAACATTTGTACAACGCTGGCCCAACGTCTCCGACGTTGGACCAGTATTGTACAAATGTTATAGGTCTACAAATGTTTTGTACAAACACAAAACATTTGTATAACATTTGTACAACGCTGGCCCAACGTCTCCGACGTTTGTCCAGCATTGTACAAATGTTATAGGTCTACAAATTTGTCTAAATCCCCATCACCGCCAATGCTGGACCAATGTGGTTACCCAGCAAACACAAAACATTTGTATAACATTTGTACAACGCTGGCCCAACGTCTCCGACGTTGGACCAGTATTGTACAAATGTTATAGGTCTACAAATGTTTTGTACAAACACAAAACATTTGTATAACATTTGTACAACGCTGGCCCAACGTCTCCGACGTTTGTCCAGCATTGTACAAATGTTATAGGTCTACAAATGTTTTGCGTTTGCTGGGTAGGCACTTCGCGACGTCATCATGGGAATTCACTGGTTTATGTCGATACGTCACGGGAATTTTCCTCTTCTCCTTGAAAAGTGTAGCATGTTGATGGTCGAACCATCTGCGTGCGACGTCTCAGAACAAAGTTATGGGAATTTGAAGTTTGGTCATATTTAATCATTGAATTATTTACAAAATAATTCTCAAAATTATGGAATTTAACCCCAACGGCGCTCTTATTGACTTTTATCAGGCGAGAGTTTGAAATATTGTAAATAAACATATTAATTTTGTTTTCATCGCCGTTCGGCTAGTCTTACTAATATTTCAAGTTTTTGGTGACAACCCTGGGTCGCTCAGTATGTAGGCCTGATCACTTAATATGAATTATTTTTGTTCCCTGTGTGGCTGAGCTTTCATGAACAGTTTCATTAAAAAAATTATCATTTATATAATTATGTATCTGAATAATGCAATCTGGTATCACAGGTGTGAACCACAATTCTACGTGTATAAAAGTTAAGTAGCTGAAATTGAAAACAGTCTTGATTGCTATGCGTTCTGGTAGTAATAAGTGGTTATGGGGGTGTTGAAGTCATCACCCTGGTAGCAGTAGGCCTAACGGTTAGAACTAGACGTTTGATCTAGATCTATTCTGGGACATTTACCCTGGGTAGGCCGGGAGTGAAAACTGAATTTATGTCTCCACTGACATTAGGATATGAAATCATTAAGTTGTCTGAAGTGAACACCACACAGAACATATGCGGGATTACCATGCTTCCAGTTAGCTCTGTCGAGTTTCACAAAACGATCCCACATGCGTGCGATTTGGGAATCTTTTGGCCATGTATCAGTGCTGTAACATTTTCATTTGTATTGTTACACAAACCGGAGACGCAACGTTTTGGCATGATAACAATTTAAACAATGACGTTAAAACTTTGTAGGACAATCCTTGAACAAGACGCTGTACAACTGGGTAGTGACTGCGGGATCACAATAGGATCAGTGCAAGTGAACTGCTGTAGGCATACGACTTCACCGTGTGACGTCACACGCCAGCTGCTGATAGTGGGAGCGTTTTTTATGGCCCTCAATATGAGATCCATTTGGCCTACTTCAAATGCACTTTTTCGTGGCATATATTTAAAATTTAATGATGATTTATTTTGGTATGTACTTTAAATAGTATAATTAAACCAAAATAACGGCCAAAACTATATTTTAAAACCTTAGCAGCCTCCCTTTAACACCATTGTTCCGATCCTCTTAACACCATTGTTCCAATCCTCTTAACACCATTATTCCAATCCTCTTAACACCAGTGTTCCTTTACGTCATGAATTATGCTGCTGCGCTATGGGTAGAGGCCAACCTATGTGAGTTTAATTAATACATTCAATACTAGGTAACAAAATTACTTCTTCAGGTAATTTAATTAAGTTACAGTTCACATGTTTAATTTAATCATTCAAGGCCTGGCGAATTCATATTTACAAATTATGATTATTACGGTTCGTGTAGTTGGTCCCGCCGTAGATGTCGTTAGGCGCCACTAAGGCGTGGACCATCTGCACGAATCGTGCGGGAGTGTGAATTTTTCGTCCAACTCTAGTCTGTTTTACAGTTGCGTCCGATATAATTTTGTCGCCATCAGCAATGTTCGAATTATTTCTAAATTTTTTTGGTCGTGTCGGTTGTATTAGGGGTTTTTCCTTGTAAATGTAAGGAACACGTGAGTACGTTCGCAAACCGCCGCTGCTCCCGTTAGCGCAGGAAACGGCGGGGTACGCTACATGAGGTGTGAATTGTTTAGGCAAATTTACTCTGTGAGCTTGATGCTGTGGAGGGGGGGAAGGGTGTCACCTCCGCGTGGTCCCCCCTGGGCAACTTCTTAGAAGGCCAAGCACACCTAAACCTTTCATCAAACCAGGTTTTGTTAATTTTTTGACGTGAAGTTTTTTGTGTTTGCTTTCCGGTGGTTTTTCACTGAGGTTGTTATGTTTATTTTCGGATGGTTTTCAGTTTAAATTCTTTATATATTCTTTATATATTAATATTTATATATTTTATATATTTTTTCATTGTACTTGTGGTGCCTTAAAGTGCTCTCACGGATTGTGATCGCTCTGTCGTGCTAGTTCTCGATGACAGACCCGATCCCCAGCTGTGGGGGCATTGTGGGTCTACTCATAGTTCTTCTATGATTTGTTTTCTTGTGTTTGCAGTGGTTTCTCTTTGGCATCCTGGCGATGGACGGGATGTCCGAAAGAAACCAGTGCCATATAATTATTTTTTCACTTTATTGTTTTTAAAGGTTTCTCTATGGCATCCTGGCGGATAATGCAGCATGTCATAGAGAAGCCATTGCTGTACAATTAGCCTGTGGTGACTTACGGTGTCCTCACGGTTCGTGATCGCTCTGTAATGTTCTTCAATATCACGGACCTTATTACCAACTGTGGGGGCACCATAAGTCTTTAATTTTTGAGAATTTTTTGGGGGTTTAATGATTTCTCTGGCCATACTGGCCGAAAAGTGAAGTAAAGAAGACATTTTACTTACTTACTTAATGGTTTCTCTGTTCATTGTTTATGTCATTCATATTTATGTCTAAATGGGTTCACTTTTTTTGATTATAGTATATATTATTATAGTATATATTATATATTTGTTTTGACAATGACACTGTTTTGACTTAGACTTGTAGTTTTTACACAATCACTCCAATTTTATGGAGATATAGTGACTTGATAAGTCGTTCATTTTATAATCACTTCATATTTTACATTATATATACTGATATTTTTATACTCATTAAACTGCGTTGTAGTGCAGGCGCTACAACATGTCATCAGACTCGTTACATATAGGTGCCAGGAGCATCGTCATCTTATCATATCAAACACTTTAAACTGAATATTTCAGTACGATCATGCTTTTATTGGCTTTGTCTTTCCTTTAACACTTTAACTATACAATATGGGATATTGTAATACCTGGAATTTTCACTTAAATGGCCATACTGGCCGAAAAGTGAAGTAAAGCAAATATTTTACTTACTTACTTACTTGATGCTGTGGAGTAGTGGCCAGATTCTTACCAATTTTAGTCGCTGCAGACTGTGTCTGTTTATTCGCTGTCGGGCTTCTGAGTGAGAGTTCCGTCAAGGTTTTGTTAAAAATCAACATACAGTTGGAGTATTTTTTGATTTAGAAAAGGCCTATGATACCACATGGAAGGGTGGTATCATGAAAGATCTTCATGAAATGGGCCTGAAGGGTAGATTACCCTTATTCATTGATAATTTTTTAAAGGGGAGAAAATGTAAAGTCCGCTTGGACAACACCCACTCTTCACTAAATCCACAGGAGGAGGGTGTCCCACAAGGTAGTATCCTTTCACCAACTCTATTTACCGTTAAAATAAACAGTATAATTGATTCTTTACCACAAGATATTGAAAAATCATTATATGTTGATGATCTGGCTGTTTACTGCCAGTCAAGCAATATGGCAATAATTGAGCGGCGCCTGCAAGGTTGCCTGGATAAGTTGGTGACTTGTGCGGATGAGAACGGCTTTAAATTTTCTCACACAAAAACTTTATGTGTACATTTTTGCAAAAAAAATGGCTTACAGGCTGAGCCTAATCTCAAACTATATGGACAACAGCTTCCTGTTGAAGAGCAGGTCAAATTTCTTGGTCTGTTTTTCGACAAGAAGCTCAGTTTTATTCCACACATCAAATATATGAAAGATAAGTGTAGGAAAGCATTACAATTACTACGAGTTATATCCAGCAAGGATTGGGGTGGTGACCGGACAACCTTACTGACGATTTACCGGTCTCACATCAGATCCAAACTGGATTATGGTTGTATTGTTTATGGTTCAGCGAGACGATCGTACTTAGCAGTACTTGATCCAATCGCAAACCAAGGTTTGAGATTATGCTCAGGGGCATTTCGAACATCACCAATCGAAAGTCTTCAGGTGGAGACCGGTGAGCCCTCTTTAGAGACTCGCCGGTTGAAGCTGAGCCTGCAATACTATATGAAGATGAAAGCAAATCCTGAGAACCCGGCATACTCGTGTGTTGTCAACCCAGAGTACAAGAGACTGTTTAACAACAAGCCAGGGACTATACCTACTTTGGGTATAAGGCTTCAACCCCATCTGGAGGACATGGAGGTGGAGCTCGACGCAATTAGCGTTGTGCGCCCACCAGAATGTCCACCCTGGCTTCTCCAACAGCCTAATATACTTTTTAACCTCTCAGATCTCAGGAAAGGAGACACCTGTCCCCTTGTCTTTCAGAGCATGTTTCTCGAGTTATTTTGTAGATTTCCGAGGCACCGGAAGGTGTATACTGACGGATCAAAGGAAGACAAGAGGACAGTTATGTCCTTTGTCTGTGATGATCATGAATTTAGCTGCCGCATTAACGATGAGGCTTCAATTTGCACAGCAGAGCTGTTAGCTATTGAAGCTGCCATCGAATACATATGGGATAGTAATGACGAGGAGTTCATGATCATCACAGACTCGCTATCTTCATTGCAGGCTCTTAAGAGTCAAAAACTCAACAACCCAGTTGTTTCCAATATTTTGCATATGTGTCACTACTTGTCTGGGCACAAGGACATTATTTTTTGCTGGGTACCCAGCCATATTGGAATACAGGGTAATGAACGGGCTGATGTTTTGGCCAAGGCTGCCCTGGATAAGACAAAACAGTTTTATTATATACCATATACTGATTTCAAGTATAACATCTCGGTCTACCTTGATGACATTTTGCAAGGTGAATGGAACATCAATGTCACCAGCAAATTGTTCGAGGTACAACCAATCATTAAGCGATCTTTTACACCAATGGAATTGGCCATGCCTATTTCACAAACGGCTATTTATTGAGAGGAGAATTGCGACCTATGTGCTGCAATACTCGTCTCACTGTAAGACATGTCCTTCTCAGTTGTGCGAAATATGCGCACATCAGAAGGAAGTATTTTGCATTTAATTCCTTATTTGAGCTATTCAGGGACACCCCTGCTGGTTTTATTATTCAGTTCCTTCGGGAATGTAACCTATATTACATGTTTTAATTATTAGACATAAGACTTTTTACACAATCACTCCAATTTCATGGAGATATAGTGACTTGATAAGTCGTTCATTTTATAATCACTTCATATTTTACATTATTTATACTGATATTTTTATACTCATTAAACTGTGTTATAGTGCAGGCACTACAACATGTCATCAGACTCGTTACATATAGGTGCCAGGAGCATCGTCATCTTATCATATCAAACATTTTAAACTGTATATTTTAGTACGATCATGCTTTTATTGGCTTTGTCTTTTCTTTACTACTTTAACTATACAATATGGGATATTGTAATACCTGGAATTTTCACTTAAATGGCCATACTGGCCGAAAAGTGAAGTAAAGCATTTTACTTACTTACTTACTCTGAGTGAGAGTGCTACTGGATTTTATTTGGTCCTTCGGGATCCCTCTAACAATCTCAGTAGTCTTTGAAATCGTCGTTTTCGGTTGCGTTTTACACTGTGTCGCTGTACCTGTTTCAGGCTCGGACTCGAAGTGTGCAGGTTTAACTCGGTCAATGGAGACCGTTTCCACCTTGCCTTTTATCAGGATTTTCATGACTCTGCCACTCCTTACGATGACCTTGTATGGGCCATCGTAAGGGGAGGTCAGAGGCGGTACAATCGCGATTTTTTGCAAAAATACATGTGAGGATGTGTCGATTTCCTTATATTGGAAAATGTTTTTCTGAAGTGTGTCGCGCGGTGGGCACAAACGGAGACGTGACATGGCTACGCGTAGCTTATCAGAATAGTTATCTAAGTCTGTATGTGCGTTGACGGTGTACTTCTGTGTAAATTCACCTGGTAGTCTGAGTGTCGTACCATAAATCAATTCGGCAGATGACCTACCCAATAACTCTTTAACGGTGGAGCCAGCGCCTAGTAATACAGCAAGTAGTGTTGTCGTCCATGGATTCGGTGACTCGTGTGCCATAATGTCTGCTTTTAGCTGACGATGGGAACGTTCGACCATGCCATTTGATTGGGGGTGGTAGCTCGTTGTGTGATTTCTTACTATCCGTGGTGATAGTGGCGGGTGTCCCGAAGCGTGCTATCCACCCACTGAAGAAGGCATCGGCGACCGTTACAGCTCGAATATCCACCAACGGTATGGCTTCCGGCCAACGTGTGAAACGATTGACAGAAGTCAGTAGATATCTAAAACCGTCGGCGTAGAGTAGGTTTCCGACTATATAGATATGTACGTGGTCAAATGTCTCAGTAGGTTCGGCAAATTTGCAGAAAACTGGCTTATTATGGCGAGATATTTTGGCGGTCTGGCAACCTTTGCAAGAACATCACCATTTAGCGATATCTATATTCATTCGGTGCCAGACAAATCGTGTATTTATCAGCGGCATTGCGATGCGATGGATGACCTAATCCGTGTAAATTCGAGAAAACATTTTTTTGAAATTTTGCTGTGATATACGGCCGTATGTGTCCTGTTGATACATCACATCAAATCAAATTGTTTTCAAAATGATTTGAGTAATTGAAAATACATTGTAGACGACGTTGAATGTCGCAACCGCGTAAATTCTGTGTCCAAGGCCTGCTCTGCACTTAATTCTTTGTAATAAATTGTTGATGTACTGTCTATGAATGACATGACAGAGCGTCGGCGACGAAATTTGTCTCTCCTTTCACATATCTGATATCTGTAGTGAACTCAGCAATAAAAGCCAACTGTCTTGTTTGTCGTAATGACGGGCGTTCAGTGACTGATGTCATTATGAAAGTTAAAGGCTTATGATCTGTGTTTACAAAAAATTTACGGCCTTCTTAGCTATGCCTGAAATGTCTAATAGTGGCATACACTGTTAGAAGCTCGCGGTCGAACGTGCTGTAATGTGTCTCTGCAGGAGTTAGTTTTTTACTGAAAAGTGAAAGTGGCTGCCAAACATTATTGATGGACTGTTGCAAAACACCACCTACGGCGAAATCACTAGTGTCACACGTGAAATTCAATTGGGCAGAGTGGTCTGGGTGTACCAAGAGGGTTGCGTTAGCAAGTATTTGCTTAGACTCGATGAAGGCCAAGTCTGCGCTTTCATTCCTCTTCAAGTCGAAATTAGACTTGGGTGACAATCTTGTATGTCCTTTGTTAGCTGCAGTCAGTAAATTATTTAACAGCGTCAACTTAGCCGCGCAATGTGGTATGAATCTATCATAATAATTTACAATTCCTAGATATCTGCGCAACGCTCATTGCTTTTCGGGTCTAGCGAAATTAACTATTGTGTCTATGGCACTGTCTAACGGGGAAATGCCTTCTGAGCAAACGTGATATCCTATAAAGCTTGATTCGGTAGTACCGAACTGACATTTCTCTGGGCCGTTGATAATGCTGTATTCGTTTAAGCTGGTAAAAAGAATTTTCAAATGTTTCTTATGGGTATAATCCTATAATTGATTGTTCAATGTCCGCTACTATGAATGTCCAAGCGTGATATCGTTTGAGACCAACATCGACGATTCGTCTACTAGTACCCTAGGTATTGATAGTAGTGTTATTAGCTGCAACTAGGGGCAGACAGGCAGCGTCTAAAGTCCTGTTAGCGCAAGACTTGGGTAAAACGCTGGCTGCTGCGCCTGTGTCAATTAGATATTTGCACTTATTGCGTTTGCCTGTGACGTATAATAACTTGGAGGGAGTTAACTTCGGAAGGGTAGCTTCCGCAGAGCCATGTCGCACCTCGGTTATTTCACCAGATGCTCTGGCTGATTAGTTTAAAGAAAACGCGCAAGGTTCTCTGCACGTACGTGCTTTGTCACTGAATGTTTGGTGATAATAGCAGACAGGTGCATCAGCTGTGTCGATCGGTTAAACAGCATTATTTTGCTGTGTATGTGGCGGCGGTGCGTTAGGACGACTATCTTGCTTAGTGTTCTTAAAAAAACCTTGTTTATTAACATTTTGGTTATTAGGCACAAACGGTTTTGCTTGTACGTTAGGTACGAAAGGTGTCTTGGGGGCACGATTCTTGGCTGTTTGTGAACGTCCGTAGGTCTTCTTCTTTGCTGCTGTGGCTGTGGCTGTCTCTAATTTTTTAAGCCTGCGAGACAGGTCTTCCAACAGTCCAACTAACTTCCCACTCTTGCTGACTTGTATTTCAGCAAATCCCTGCTTGGCTTCCTCAGCGTCGTTTTCTGAAGCGACGGCTCGGTCGGCTAACATGGCCAAACTTTCCAAAGATGCACTGTATGGCTGTGTAGCTAAATGAGCTCGTATTGAGGTGGGCATCTGTCGAATAAAAGCCTGACGGATGATTGCTTTTCCTACCACTGCTTTAATTCCTAATCCAGCTTCTGTAGCCGTCTGAGGAATCTAGACGGTATGGCAGATCCCATTTTTTCTCCAGAAATCACTTTATTGACTCTCTCCGGGGTAGTCAAACCTCTGCGTTCGATCAAAATTCCCTTTAGATTCTCATATTTGTGTGTGAGAAAAGGCTGAAGTAACACGTCTCTGACATCAGACGCTACCTCGCCAGAAAGCGCAGCACAGGTTATTCAGTAGCGTTCGTCATCGTCCGTAATCTGATGTAATTCGAATTGTGTTTCTATTTGGTTGAACCACAACTCCACGTCTGTTGAGTAAAACGTGGCGATTTTTAAATTTTAGGAGATTTGTTGATCGCCTTTGTGGCTGAAGTCGAACTGGCGAAAGGCTCCTTGAGGATTCACTCCTTGAAAAATCTCTCGGACGTCTGTTGCGTGCAATCCGTAAAAAGTCTGCTTTGAGCCTTTTAAACTCTGCGTCAGTGTATCTTAACTTGGCTGTGTTCTCATGGCTAACAGGAAAATACGAGTCTTTATGACGAGCCCCATGTCCTTCGAGGGGTGATGACACAAAACCTTCGCTGTCTCCTTTGGTAGCCATTTTAAAATGTTTCTTTATTAAAATTATTTAAAAAGTGAAAAAACGTTTGAGTTTGCTGGCCTATTATGCATTACTCAAACGGTTGTTGAAATGGTATGCATTTAAAACATACCAACTATTTTGGTTGTCGCACTCCGCGTGGAGAACTGTGTGCACAGTTGTCTAGTTGAGCTAGAGTTTTGATGTGTGATGAATCTGTGTATGAGAACTGTCCATGTTAGGTCGCAGGTTGTAGATTGCAGGGGTTGCTGAAATATCTGAAAAATCTCTACGCAGAAATTGTGCGTTGTAGGGATCATGCTATTTCATTTAACATATGAATTGTGATGATTGTAGGTCGTGAACTGCGTGCAAAAATGCCAGAATAAATGCTAAATTGCTATTGCCCAGCAAACAATTTGGTACCGGGCCAGTAGTGGCCCAGTACACTCTCTTATAATGGTCTTATACTGTTGTTCTGTACAGGCCCAGTAACGATCTGCACACTGGCGATTAACCGGCCCAGTACTGGTAAACAGTACCGGAACGGTTAGGGGCCATTACCGGGCCAGTACAAGCCCATTAGAAAAAAACGTTCTGGTTTTGTGGTGGCATTGTACTGGCTGCCATTAGATGGCCAATACAATGACTGTACTGGGCCGTTAGGAAATGATAAAGGGTTTGTACTGGTAAAGTAATGGCGACATAAACAATCTGGTACAATGTCTGTACAGGCCCGCTATGAAAATGTAATGGGTTTGTAATGGCACACTAACTGGTGATAAAAACATAAAAAAAACATTAATATTTTCTGTAAGTATTTTATTTTATAATTATTCTTGATCTTTTTCTCCTGTGGTTTCATGGCTATTCACCTCTTCCACAGTCTCTGAGGTCTTAAGGGGTCTGGCAGGTAGAGGTCTGTATCGATGTTGTGAGAAAGTTATATTTTGAAATGTTAGCTCATTGAGTGCTAGGATGACCACTTGTTTGTGATTTTCGTTACAAGTATTAAAATGAATCAAAATCGGAGAGCCAGTACTGTCCTTCTCTACAATATCCATAAACCGAGTAAATATTGGTCCATCTTCTGCAAAGCTGGGCTAGCTAAGCATTGATCCAACATTGGTTTAGTGTCTTGTGTTTACTGGCCAGACATCGGTCTGTCACAACTGGATCTTCAGACCTGTGTCCTCTTCTAGCCTCCATAATGACCAGGTGTATTAATTAGCCACAGCATTATATCCTCACTATATTTACATTCATTCTCAGTGTATGGCTTCAAGGCCTGGCTTCAGAAAGCAAACTATTCTTCATCACGGCATCTACAATCAAACATGATGTGTGAATTCATACAAATATAATAGATTAAAAGCAGGCTTATAGTTATAGGCCAGGGCATATATTAAAAAAAATAAAGAATACATTCATAGACAAGATGTAGCAAGACTGACACTTAAATCCTTATAATGTATTTCAATCTGTGAATGAAACCTTTACTTTGCGATAAGCAGCCACAGCTAGGGCTAATAAACTGTTCAAAATAAACAGCTGTTCCAGTTCTTTATATACATCCAAATTGTCTTATTATCGCTCACAACACAAACAATCGCAATGAAAATGTTGCTTTCTCTTAAGTATAGCATAATCTAAACATACACATTTCTTTTCTTTATACCCTTGGTAATACAATTCAAACTTACCTTCAGTAGTATGTGTAGTAACGAGTGAAAAACTGATAAAAATATGTAGAATTGTAAAAAACGTGTCTCCTCTCAGCAACCTGGTAAAAAATCTGAGCAAGATGGTTAATCACTAGGGGGCGTCTCTTGTTAAATATGAGAGACACCTGGTGATAAATAATATGATACTGGCTCCAGTCACCGCAACTGTACAGGGCCGGTACCGTAATCAGGGCCATACATGTGCCCCTAACATTATGGCTGTGACGTACTGTACCAGTACTGGCCCACTACCGTTACCAGTAATTATGGTTGTGGTGAACCGCACCAGTACTGGGCCATTACCATATTGCCATTAACTGTACGAACGTTACCTGCCAGTAAAAAAACGATACCGGCCCATCACCTCAATGTTTGCTGGGTGTAAGCTATGAGATAATAGTATTTGGTAATTCGACCTCTGTGGAAATGTTTTCCACATAAGTCCAAAAACACACAAAATATCGAAATAGTCACCATAGCGCAACTGTCAAGTCGTAAATTTGAAGTAAATAAGTAACGATTAAAGGCTGCCCATCATGATAAAATTTCGTTCTCGTGATGATAGGCTGAGTGCGACTGTAATATTCATCTACATTTCGATTTTTTTTTTAGAATTATTTGTTGTTATTCTTGACTGACAGTAGTCTATAAGGACTGCATAGTATTAATTTTATTGACGAATATTTCCCATAATGAACATTACTTTTTTTTTTTTTTAAATGTTCACCATGAGAACTATTCTAAGTGATGTCAAAATCAGTCGCTCGCTTCAATTTTGTATCGGCGTGTGTAGGCTAGTGCTCGTCGATGTAGACTGTATGGTTGTGTGGTATGTGGTGTGCGGTGGTGTATGTGTGGCAGCACGCTGCTGCGCCTCTGTCAAGGCGGTGAGCGCTTCGGTTATCATGCACCGTGTGCGTATGACTGTTCAGCTTGCCGCATCACCTTAACTCATTAACATATTCAGCAGCCAAGTATGTCGCCAACGGTGGGCGCATGGCTTAGCCTATTTAAACTCTGACCTGTCAGAAAACGTGTCAGCACGAAAGTATGGAAAAATAGACTATCAAATTTTCCGACACAAACTATCACACGACGTGTGATATAGTGCGATTTCTGGAAACACATACTAAAATGAAGTAAGTCTCGCTTTCAGGACTGAAAAAGATATTTTGAATTTTTTTTTAAATGTCTAGACTGTATTTCCAGACACTGTTGTCGTCATATTTGGCCTTGGCCTGTGAGCGGTGTGTGCCGGGTGGGCGGGAACACGTGAGGCTACACCAGCCAATGGAGCTAAGGTCAGGGGCACCAGCTGCCAAGATGGCTACTCTTACCATTTCATAGTGAAATATATCTGCTTCCTCCCAAATAAAATATATGATCACAATCACAAAATATCGATCTACGGTCCTAACAATAATGTATTTATAGACCAAATAAGACCGTTTATTCGCATTCATTTCAGGCGAACAATTTTAAGTGGCTCTAATCCTATCAAAATCGCTCTGAGTCGAGGCTATATTTTGGCTCAGAAATTTTATTTTTTTGATGTTTAGACAAGAAAATTTATTAGTGATATTTCTTGAATTGGCCGAGAAAATCGAATCATCCAATCATGGTGGCAAACGATTTAAAATGAATTTTAAAATATTTCCTTTTTAATCGCCTAAACCGGGGTAAATAGAAAGAAAAAATATTCTAAAATTCTCACTAGTTAGGGTTGAACCAATCAGTCCAATTTTGCTGCGCAATCCAGCGTGTCGGCCCCCTTGGAAAACACTGATCGCACGTGGTTGTCAACCAAATTTTAAAAAAAATCTCAGTTTTCAGCGAAAACGCGTTTACCTCTCTTCAGATAACCTTTCTAACTAACCTTACTGGCATTATTTAATAATGACCTACAACCATCACTTACCTTGTAAAAAAATTATGTGTCATTTTTTGAAAAAATCCCCTAATTTCAAAACTATCCTGGGCTGGCTCAAAACCAGTGGTTTTGCACCGTCGTGTGGTTGCTTTGTGACAACAATATGCTGGCAAAAGGTTGCGACGTCGTGGGTCACCAATATGATAATATAGAAGTTCTTTGCTCCTCTATATTTCCATCAACTTTTCCGTCTGGACGACGGGAATAAAAAACTCCTTTTAATTCATTATTCTGTTCATTCTCTCTTTATTGTAGTCTAGACATTCAATAGTGCACACAATCCCCAAGCGAAGGGCGACGACCTAACGCCATACGGCTTGGCCCTGCAGTTGAGACGGAACGTCCGTACGACTCGGCGTCTGTGAGATAAGTGACGCGCGCTCGGTTGGCGGCAGAGGTATTTAAAGCAAGGCTGCGCGCGCAACGGCCACTCGTCAGAAGTCGTAAACCGAGCAGTCCTGAATGGAGACGCTAAGCCCACACATGTACCTCGCATTGAAACGTAAGTAAGTAAGTAAGTAAAATATTTGCTTTACTTCACTTTTCGGCCAGTATGGCCATTTAAGTGAAAATTCCAGGTATTACAATATCCCATATTGTATAGTTAAAGTAGAAAAGGAAAGACAAAGCTAATAAAAGCATGTTCGTACTAAAATATTCAGTTTAAAGTGTTTGATATGATAAGATGACGATGCTCCTGGCACCTATATGTAACGAGTCTGGTGACATGTTGTAGCGCCTGCACTACAACACAGTTTAATGGGTATAAAAATATCAGTATAAATAATCTAAAATATGAAGTGATTATAAAATGAACGACTTTTCAAGTCACTATATCTCTATGAAATTGGTGTTATTGTGTGAAAACTACAAGTCTAAGTCAAAACAGTGTCATTGTCAAAACAAATATATAATATATACTATAAAACTATATACTATAATCAAAAAAGTAAACCCATTGAAACGTACTCAGAAAACTTGGGGGATGTAAATTGGAGTTTAATCTTTTCCAGGGTATATAAAGTATGTTTGGAAGTGAGGTCAATTGAGTTTCAGTACTGTTTTGATATACTTATAATAATTTTTTGGCTCAACACATGGGAACTCCGAGAAGATTGGTTATTTACATTTTGTAATGAAGAAATTAAGTAAGTAAGTAAGTAAAATGTCTTCCTTACTTCACTTTTCGGCCAATATGGCCATTTAAGTGAAAATTCCAAGTATTACAATATCCTATATTGTATAATAGAAGTGGTAAAGAGAAGATCAAACTAATAACTGCATGTTCGTACTAAAATATTCATTTGAAAAGGCTTGATATGATAATATGATGATGATTTTGGCACCTATATGTAACAAGTTTGATGACATGTTGTAGCGCCTGCACTACAACACAGTTTAATGAGTATTTTTTTTTTTTTTTAATGATAAAACTATTCGATACAGTGATTATTACAAAAAATGTAATATAGGTAAAAAAACATACATAATAATGATAGTTAAAAGGCATAATTATACATTAAAAAAACGCAGGAAGCATTGAGCAGGTGTCCGTCCAGTGTAGGAGAACAAAGAACCAACACCGGCCCAGTACATCGCATATCTATCAAACACGAGAGGTTTGATCAGCGCTGGCGCAATGTTGTTCCAGCATCATCGACGCTGTCCAAACCTTGCCCCAGCATCGGACCAAACCTCCGCGCCGGTGGGTACCTAGAAAACACGACACATCGTCCCAATGCTGGTCCAATGTGGGCCAGCGTCTACTGGCCCAGCATTGGTCCAGCACCGGGCCGATGTATCGTGTTTGCAGGGTATTGTATCATGTGTGAAATCGATGAATATATTACAGCGTGCATAAGCAGAGGCCCACGGTCCGCCATGACATAGAGGTGAAAAGTGTATTACACAAGTGACCTGAAAGACATGCCAGCAAGGACGAGACATTAAGCACAACGCCGGTCCAGCGCTGGGCCAACATCGACGATAGTGGGTCAACTCTGGACTAGCACTGCGCCCATGTCTCGTGTCTGCAGGGATGTTTATAGAAACGTGTGGTTATATAATTAAGACTACAATAGGTTTGTGGGTGTGAACACCCCTTTGTTCTCGAGGTCAGTCATTTACCATGTTTACTGCATAGCACAAACTGTGGGCTATCCAGCATTCTAAAAACTGACCCCGAGATCAGCTTTTGTGACCTCACGAATATTATGAGCAAAGACACATTCCTTGTTTTTGGTGAGGTCACAAAGAAAATGGCATCACAGCTCATATATATTCCTAGTTACATCCATGTGTATAAAAAGGAGCAGAGCTATACTACAGCATGAACATGATGGATGTGAGTAGGAATATATTTAATGTGTCCAACAGAAACCTCATTTATCACACCTCCGTACGAAAATATATATATATATAATTACACGAGGGAGATTGAAAGTGGAGGATCAGTTAAGTGAGGTATCTGGAAATAGCATGAAAGGCTGCACATTACGGGAAAAAATAAAATATGATTATTACTGGTCATTTCTCATGTAGTAGTCATAGTATGCGATTAAACCTACAGCAAAAATATATGAAAAAAATGAGTTAAAAAATGCGATTAGAAGTAGCTTCTAATTTTACAAAATATATCAAAATCTATGTTTACGTACAAACAGAACAACATGTAGAAGGAAACAAAATAGTGGTTATAAATATAACTTGATTCACGGTATGCCTATTTGTATGTACAAACCTACGCATTAGGATGCACATACATTAAATAGAGAGCTTCTACTCTCACAAAATAATATATAGGCAAAAGTCGGTGTATACTTATATACATCTATCACTAAAATGATACGTAATATTAATGGTTATATGATTTGATCATGTTGATTGTAATATGTATAGACCTATTCACATACACATGATACATGTAAACACAATAATGGTTACACTGAAGCGAAACAAAAAAATGGTGATATAAAATGATTTTCACACATTTAAGATGCATTCCTGTCAAACGTTCATACATATGCGTACATATGTATACCTGGACATGTGTAACAATATAATAATGGCGTATTAGTAATATATAACTTTATTTCAAATGTAATGTTCTTAATATATATGTATCTCTAAAACGGAACAGTATAATGGTTGTATAACTTATCCATCGGTATGCATGCACATGTTAAGATGCATGTCCACAAATAGATCACACATAAGCGTACCGATATGCAGGTCATGTACATATATAATACAATAATAAAAGGTCTATAACAATTTATTAAAATGCAGTGTCTCTAATACGTTTTAAAATATTAACAGTATCTTTATTCAAGTATAATTTTTGCCAGTGTAAGTCATACATACATCTATAGTTAATATAAGCGCGTAAAGACGCAAGGAAAGTGTTAACATTTCTCTTGGTTTTGGTATCTTTTGATAAAATCCAATATTTAAAAATTCCGTAACAAATAATTGTTATCACATCAACAATATGTGGTTCACAATGTTCACTTATAATGACATCAGTAGTACTAATGTTGCGCTGTAAAATTTTCGATAATATTCGCCATATAGAATTTGCTATCTCACAGTTGTAAAGTAAATGTGAAATATCTTCATCAATATTGCAAATATCGCACTTTTTAGTATCAATAATACGCCACATATATAGATTCACACCACATGGTAGTATATTGTGTAAAACCTTGTAATTAAATTCTGCTAGTTTGTTTTCTTTGATGTCTAAAATCTTTTTTTGATAAATGGTGGAAAATTCTAAACTCTGGTCGTCAAATAATCGTTTCCAATTAATTTCACTTTTGGGGACATCTCGCCAGCATTTTTGTACAGTTTTATAATAGGACGAGCATCTTAAAAGCGGAATTATTTGATCATTTTCTTGATTTTGAGTGGCGTTTTCTAATCTTTCAATAGGTATATTTTCCAGTATAGTACTTAAGTATGTTTGTAATGCTTTTTTTAAGGTAAAAATCTCAGCTAAATAATTGTTTTTGGTTCTTAATTTATTATAAATATATCTTTCGTCTATGGATCCCTGTATTACTTTTATGTCTTTAACATATATTATGCCGCTCTCTATCCAGGATTTAAAGTATATTACATGTTTTTTAGAAGCTGTTTCGTATGAGATCCATTTATTTCCCCATATATACGTGTTTAGTATTTCATCTCGGGATACAGGTTTCTGAGTTTGGTTCACTTTGCAAAAACTAATAATAATATTTTTATAGAATGATGGTAGGCTGTTTAATTTCTCAAAGACGAGGGAATCCGTGTAGTTCAATTTTCATATATCGTCGAAAGATCTCAGATATTGTTTGCCGTAGAAGGACCAGTTATTTTGTTGACTGTTAATGATTCGCGGAACCCATGATGCGCTTAGGGCTAGACAATATGTCTCAATGTCAAGCATGTTTACACCTCCATGTATGATGTCTTGTCGTAAAATATGGCGTTTTATTCTATCTCTTTTTCCCCAAATAAAATTAAACAGTAGTGTCTTAATTTTTTTAATTATATTGTTTGGAGGAAGCAAATTTAGTAATAGAAAAGTTATTTTTGAAATGGCAAGAGTCTTTATAATTAATATTTTACCGAAAATGCTTAATTCTCTCTTTTTCCACATGTCTAGTGTTTTCTCTAAAATGTCTATTTTTTACTCCAGTTAAGGTCTTGACACTCTCTATCATTTTTCCCAACATAAATACCTAAGCATTTTACAGGTTTTGAAGTAAAATGTATGCCTAGGTAATCGTAATCAGTCTGTTCATCTGTTTCTGTTAAGTCTATGCCTATAGTCTTGTTTATATTTAGTTCTAAACCAGCCGCTTCAGTAAAATATTGTATTTCTGCTAGCAATTCTTTTATGTTTGCTTTATTTTTCAAGAACACTGTGCAGTCATCTGCATATTGACTAAGTTTTATATATTTTTTCTTATGCATAACGGCCGCTTCTAAACCATGAATGTTTTTATTTTCTCTTATATTAATTGCCAGAACCTCTACCACTAAGATAAACAAAAGGGCTGATACAGGACACCCTTGTCTTATACCCCTCTCCATGGTAATCATGGACGATAGATACCCATTATTTTTTAAACAGAAAACGGGGTTGGTATACATTGTCTTGATCCATTGACAAAACATTGGACCAAAATTGAACAATTTTAAAGATTCGAACATAAAGTGCCATTCTACTGAATCGAAGGCTTTCTTGAAATCCAAAAATAAGAGAATGCCGTTTTTATATTAATTGTTTTCAATTATATCAGAAACAAGTCTAATATTCTGTCCTATAAATCTGCCTTTGATATACCCGGTCTGGTCGTCATCCATAACACTACAAAGCACCTTTTGCATACGTCTAGACATAATGAATGCCAGAATTTTGTAATCTGTATTAATCAGACTTATTAATCTCCTTTTTTTATAGATTAGTGACATCACAGATTCTCTCTGTGATGGACATAGCTCTGATTTTACGAAAGATTCGTTAAAAACAGAAATAACAAAATGACCAAAATCAGGCCAAAATTCTTTATAAAATTCAGCAGTTAGCCCGTCTAATCCTGGGGATTTTTTTAATCGAAGATCTTTTATCACATCATTAGCTTCTTCTATTGTTACTAAGCCTTCGCATATTTTCATTTTTGCCTCTTCTAATTTATTTTTCACATTTGTTTTATTTACGTATCTTTTAATATTATCAAGCTTTCTTCTACGTGTGGTATAAAGTTTTCTGTAAAAATCGCTCGCTGTTGATAGTATTTCTTTGTCATTTTTCACAATGTCTCCCCGCTCATCTTTTAAAGTAGTAATATGAGCAGAATTTTGTCTAATATTTTCTAATCTCAAGAAATATGACGTGCTGCGTTCCCCCTTTTCTACCCATTCTGCTCGTGCACGAATTTGAGCGCCTTTAGCTTTATCTTGCATTAGTTTGTCATATTCGTATTTTAATGTTTTCCGAAGCTCTTTTAATTTATTGCAATTGTCTCCTGCTCGTTTTTCTAGTGATATAATATTATCTATGTGGGATATTTCTTTTTCAATGGGTTCTATGGCGCATCTTTTATTTCTTGCCTTTTCGGTACAATAGTTTATAGAAAATTCTTTGAATCTAATCAGGCCTTTATCATTTATGTTTTCATATTCTTCAATTGTGTTTTTAAATAGATCCTTAATGCCAATTTTAAATTCATCTTCTCCATGAGCAGAACTGTTTAGTTTCCAGTAACCTGGTCCTCTAGATGTTTTACTAGACCGTAAATGTATCACAACCGCCTTGTGGTCTGGTACTGGTGCAACCTTAACATATGCCTTCTGCAAATATTTGGCTAAATTTTCATTACAAAAAATATAATCAATTCGTGACATTGCTGTTCTGCTTGAACAATCGGTGAAAGTAAAACCTTTCTCGTTTAAATGAAGAGATCGCCAACTGTCGGTAATATTTAAATATTTCTTAAATTTGGAGAAATTAGATGACGAAGCATCTGTTTTACCAGAGAGTCGGTCTTCCATATTATCAACAGTGTTGAAATCTCCTCCAACAATTACTATCATACAATACATTTTCTTCACACCATTTCGATGCAGTTATAAAAAATTCTCGTCTCTCAGTTACATTTGCTGGAGCGTATAAATTGATAATTGAGTAGTTAATGTCGTTTATTTTTACATTTGCAATAAGTTTTCTGCCATCGTTACAAAAATGTTCGTTTTCTACCTTTACATCTAATCCTGGTTTAAACAGAATGGACACACCTTTGCTAAACAAGGAATTTGAGTGTCCATGTATGGATTTTCCATTCCATTGTTTCATTATTTTATATTTATTGCATTTAGTAAAATAAGTTTCCTGTAAAAGAATAATTTCGACATTTTGAGCCAAGAGCCACTGAAAAACAGTTGTTCTTTTTGTTGTGGACCTAAGTCCACGTACATTTAGTGTTAATATGCTTAAGTTTGTCTTACTTGACATTGTTTGTGCTGTTGTTCTTAAGAATTTTCACAAGCGTTATCCATGGGCGAGCTAGGTCATATTCCGTTCTTGACAGTCCGTTATCACATTGACATGATTCAGGATACCTTAGCATTTGCAGTATCTGAATTTAGTCCTGTCGTCTGAGCGAGTGGTGGTGTTATGGGATTTGGTGTAACGTCTATGGCACTGTGGCCCTCTGCCATTGTTGTTGTTGAGCCAATGTTAATTTGTTTGGCCTTTTTTTGGTGCGGTGGTGAATTGTCTTGTCTTCGTTTTCTCCACGTGTCAAACACGGATGGTGTATTTCGTGCGTGTGGAGGTTCACTGCTGGTATGAGTGACTTTCCTCATCGTACGTGTGCGTGATCGTGCGTCATGTTCACCACCATGGCGTTCTATTGCGTTAGTGGTTTTTCTTGGTATCTGTCTCATTGTTTGTCTTGGCGTATCCGTGATGTTGCTAGATGTTGCCACAGTCTCACCTGGTGTTGTCTCTGCATCAACCTGTGCTTCCCCTCTAGCAGCGTCTCCATCTGGTGTTGTTCCTACGTCAGTCTCACCATCCTTGGCCGGCGATCCTTCCATTTGCTCCAGGTTGTCTTGTGTATGTTGTCGTGTAATCAGCTCATCACGAATATCAGCCATGATTTTACCCAACATGTTGTTGCCAGGCCAATATTCTGGTTTAGTGCGTGTTGTGGCCTGTGCACTAAGGCCAGTACCCCAAAATTTGTCTGTAATTGCTGCCGCCATGACCGGGGCTGAATTTCATAGTGCTGCCTGATATTCGGTGCATTGCTTAGCTTTCAGAGTAAGGAGATGCTTCATGCTAGAAGTGTCATTATCTATATCTTTATTGTCCTTGATGTCATGTGATAATCTTGTAGCTAATCCAGCATGTTCGGCGTCTTTAATCCGTTGTGCCAGATCGAGCTGTTTGTTATCATAAGCGCGTTTACACAACCAGGCATGTTGAACACTTTTGAATGTTTGACCATACGCTGATATTTTATTGTGGTATGTGTTTGATAGGACCACATGATGGGTTGCAAAACATGTCATCTCTATCTCAGTGTTCATAGCTGGGCAAGCAGGATTCCCTGCTTTGTGTCCGGCTTGATGGCAAGCCTTGCAGTCAACATTAAACTGTCCATTGTGGAAAATACGACACTTACGATGTGCAATGTATGCGTTTCTGTTGAGTGCGTTTTTGATGGGTCCTTCTGCATACATATATCCATCCCCATTCTTGTAATCAGTTAATTTTCCATTATTGTCTCGTTTATTTGCATATTTAACGTCAGTTTTCAGGATGACTCCGATCTCTGACATGTGTTCTGCAATCAAATCATTTGAAACAGAGAGTGGTATATCTTTAATTGTAATTTTTTCTCTAATCTCATCAGGATTGTTTTGCCTTGTCACTGTAGGATTTTTGTCATATAGTGGGACAAGTTGATCTCGTAGCATGATATATTTTCGGGTTATGAAGTTCAGCCTGGTCTCTCTTGTTTTGAAGTATAGGCGCCATGTCCCGCGTACGTTTTGGGCGCCTTCAATTTTCCCTGGGCCAGTTATTTTAGCTGCCGCTGTGCATACCTCGTACGGCCTGAGTGGGGTCTTAGCTGTGTCACCTTGTAAGTTGCTCTCCTCGAGAGCGCTTTCAAAATCCGCTTGGCGGAAAAACAGTGGTTCTACTGACTCCTTGGCCTGTGGTTGTTGATCCATTGTGCTGTGTAATTGTGTAATAAACAAAGGTGCAATCAACAGGTGTGTGCAGAAACAGTTTAATGAGTATAAAAATGTCAGCATAAATAATATAAAATATGAAGTGATTATAAAATGAACGACTTATCAAGTCACTATATCTCCATAAAGTCTTCATAATGTATGTATGTACACAATATAAATTGACATAAATATAAATGACATAAACAATGAACAGAGAAACCATTAAGTAAGTAAGTAAAATGCCTACTTTACTTTCGGCCAGTGTGGCCAGATAAATCATTAAACCACAAAAACATTCTCAAAAATTAAAGACTTACAGTGCCCCCACAGTTGGTAATAAGGTCTGTGATATTGAGGAACACCACAGAGCGATCACGAACCGTGAGGACACCGTAAGTCACCACAGGCTAATTGTACGGCAATGGCTTCTCTATGACATGCTGCATTATCCGCCAGGATGCCACAGAGAAACCATTAAAACAATGAAGTGAAAAAATAATTATATGGCAATGGTTTCTTTCGGACATCCCGTCCAGCACCAGGATGCCATAGAGAAACCACTGCAAACACAAAAAAAAATCATAGAGGAATTATGAGTAGGCCTACAATGCCCCCACAGTTGGGGATCAGGTCTGTCATCGAGAATTAGCACGACAGAGCGATCACAATCCGTGAGAGCATTGTAAGGCACCACAAGCTAATTGTATGTCAATGGTCTCTCTCTGACATCCTGCACCATCACACAGGACGCCACAGAGAAACCATTAAAACAATGAAAAAAAAAGCTAATTACCCTTGGTGAAAAACACTGAACTATTCGAAAGTAAACATAAAAACACATGAGGAAGAAACTTTACGACACAAATTAGGCTGAAATTAAACATTAGAAAGTGAAACAGAACATCAACATACAAGAAAACAGTTCACACATGAGAAAAAGTTTACAAATAGAAAGTACAAATCCATAAATCCTTGAACATACGTCTGTCTGAGTGTACTTGGCCTTCTAAGAAGTTGCCCAGGGGGGGCCACGCGGAGTGACACCCATCCCCCCCCCCCATGAAGAAATTAAAGATTTATGACATTCACATTGGGAGTGTCGTTTTAAACTATTGTTTTGAAATAAACAATTTTATAAACGATATTTTACATGGAAAACAAAAAAAAATAAAAAATTAATGATATATTTTTGCAACGGAGAATATGAAGATTTTCCAGATTTCCTCGGCCAAAAAATGTATTTACATTTCGAGATTTTCAGAAACATTACCTTTATTTCATGAGTTCAGGATGTACATTGAGAATGTAAAGAATTTTATAATATATTATTACTAAGACAAACGGAAAATGGACTAGGTGGAATTTAATTTGGAACTAAAAATGTAAATAGATATATTTGTTCAATGTTTGTTATTGGGCTATTTTTTTTAATTATGTGTAATTGTGGGTATGCCAGCGGGCGTGTGGTTCCTGGCTGGTGTTGATTTAGTGTTGGTGGCCCAGAGTCGGGAATGATGCGCCAATACAGGTCAGCACTGGTTCGGAATCTCGTGTTTGCTTGGAACCACGTAAGATAATGGTTTGTCTTTGTTTTAGATCACCAGTTATTAGTTGTATTGCTTATAATAATGAATAATTTGTATCCATGTATAAATGTTTTGATATGTGGTTTGTAAAAAAAATTATTTGTAAAAAAAAAGTCCCATAGGTTATATAGTGATGCGGACAGAGTAACATCTAATATACTAAAGGGGCTTGTTCGTCCAGTTTACATTATATTTTCCTCAAATACTCTCATCTGAACCTCCTTTATTTCCTAGACACATCGCTAATGTTTTTTTTCCATATTAATCTTAAGCCCTGAATAATATAGTAAAATTCATTTAGGATCTGGTGTGCCACAGGGTAAGGTACTTGGTCCGATCTTATTCCTATGCTACATTAATGTCATCCCATCCTCTGTCTCATCTGATGTTGGACTCTTTGCTGAAGACTGCCTCCTTTATCAGCCCATCAGAACTACGGTTAATAAAAAAACGACAAGAGGATCTAACTAAGTTGGAGCACTGGGCAGACACTTGGGGGATAAAATTCAACCCATCTAAATGTTCTGTCCTCGTAGTGAAGAGACCCCAGGCTAAAGAGATATTTTCAGACTATCAGTACAAGGGAGTCATACTCGGGAAAGTATAAAATACACCTTACTTTTGAGTCAGCATCAGTGTGAAGCTGGATCACATCTCCAAAATTGCAAGTAAGGCTAATTCTACACTGGGATTCTTGAGGCGAAATTTGAAAGGATGTCCCTCAATATTAAAAGAGATTGCATATTTTTTAATGGTTTGGTCACGTTTGGAATACTCTTGTCCTGTAAGGGATCCATACAGGCAAGGTGAGGTCAATAAATTAAACAAAACTCAAAGAGGTGCTGCACGTTTAGAAACAAACAACTACCAACGTAAATCAAATGTAACAGCTGTTATCCAAGATCTAGGCTGACTTACAAACTAGAAGAAATAACTTCAGGCTGACAAGCCTGTACAAACATTTTAATGAATTAATCGCTGTACCTGTCTGTGACCTCTTAACCTAAGCAAACAAAAGAACTCGTGGAAGACATAAACAATCCTTTAAACACATCGGAGCTAACACCACGCTAGGGAATTATTCCTTCTTGTACAAAGCTATATATACCTGATTAGAATCACCTTCCACCAACTGCCGTTGAATCCAGATCAATAACAGCTTTCAAGAGCCAACTGAGAGATTAGTCTGATCAGCCACTCAGCACATTCCGTTTGCCTGACACTCCACTGAGGAGGACTGCGAAGTCAAAATTTAAAGATGAAAGAATCATACAGGATTTGTCATTCTTCTTCTTCTTTGTGTAAACAGCGTTCGCTCCTCTATTGGAGCATTACACGCCGTGGTGTGCATGTACGAGTTACGTGTCGGAATACTGGTGGTAAAATCTTAATTATAACCCCAAAAAAACAGGACGCTACAGAAGAACAAAAAATGTGCAGTGAAAGTTGCAAAGGTGAATTAAAAAAACCTTGCGGTTTACGTGGTGTTTAGTTGTTGGCAGAAGGAGTCTAGTGTCGGAGAGGAGACAACATGGAGTGGCAGGCTGTTCCAGACTGGTAGAGTGCAGGATAAAAAAGACAATTTGTAAGGCTCATTTGATGGGCTCAGTGGAATACTGTAGATCTGGTAATATTCGCGAGGTTTTAATTTTCGCGAATTTCGCGAGGAGGACAAATTCGCAAATTCAAGAATCACGCAAAAATTATTATTATAATAGCGCTACCTATCATCGAAAATGACCAATACTACAGTAATTAGCTTTAACTACAGCCTCTATGAAGACTCAACACCAATGTATATTTTAACGGATAGTGTGTGAGCGTGAATAAAAATAACGCTGGAATAGAGTATAATCAACAATGTGTATATTTATTGATCATGATGTGCAATATTGGTGATCGATTTGGGTGCTATACAAGTCCGTACCCGCCTGCTATTGATGTCAATGATTAAAACCGTTTTCGCTAATTTCCAGTAATGTGCTTGTATAACAATACAGCTGTCCATTGTCACCAGCCCAACTAACGAAGTTACACCAGCGCTAGCTGATTAAACGTTGACCTGCTTTTCCAGCCATGACCCAACATTAAACCAACATTTGCACAAGGACCCGTGTGTGTTGAGAAGGTAGGCACCTGTCGTGACCTGAGATCGACCCACTGTGGGCATAGTGATTACCGTCATTTGTATTACGTAAGAGGATGTGGTGACAGTGGATTACGCCTAGTTGTGATGACGTTGGATGAGGGGAGCTGTTGATTTTCACGGCTGAGTTAGTGCCCTTAAAACGTGACATTTCACAGCTCAGTAACTGTTAGATCTAATTACGATCGATTTTTTTTTCACAATTAAAAATTCGCGAAAACTAGAACTCGTGAAAAGTTCAAAAATCACAAATTTGCGCAAATTGAAACACACACAAATTACCAGATTCACAGTATACCTCCACGGATGGAATCCTCATGTTTGTCTGTTGGATAGTGTCAGCCATCTCTGTACACAGCAAGGGATTCCCAGCCGAGGTGGTTAACCAACTCGCTAACACTGCTGTTGTTATGCCAGCGGTTGCAGACATACCTTGCAGCACGTATCTGCACCATCTCCACTTTTTTGGTATGATCAGATGTATGTGGGCTCCAAACCGTGGAGGCATATTCAAGGTGAGGTCGGACTAGAGATTGATTTGCTTGGGTCTTGACAGTCTGCGATAATTTCCAAATTCTGCGCAGGAGGCCAAGGACGCTATTAGCTTTTGCTGTAACATTGTTGATGTGAGAGTTAAATTTAAGATCGGAATTAAGTGTTAGGCCAGGATATGTAACATAATCTGTACTTTGGAGTGGCTGATCATGTAATTTGTAAGATGCATTGATTTTAGTTTTGCTTCTGCCGGCCCGTATGGTAAAACAGTCTTGTCTGCATTAAACTGCATGAGTCAAGTCTTTTCCCAAGAACCGACAGAATTGAGGTCAGATTGGAGTAATTTGGTGTTTTTTTTACATCTGATGGGATGGTAAATAATACAGGCAGCGAATAAATAGACTGTGCTATTCACGACCCCACCAGGGTGGTCATTTATATAGATCAGAAAAAGTATGGGTCCCAGGACAGACCCTTGAGGCACCCCCGACAATACCGGAGCACTGTCAGAGGTAGCACCGTCTAAGACTACCCTCTGGGATCTGGAAGAGAGAAAGTCTGTGATCCACTCATGTATATCCCCTCGGATGCCATAGCAGATGTGTTTGTAATTTAAACGTTTCTGCGGAACCTTGTCAAAAGCTTTGCTAACATCCATAATGAACATGTCTGTTTGGGTTGTACTAATGGCCAGCTCCTGAAAGAGGAAAAGAAACTGTGATTCGCAAGAGTGATTCCGACGAAAACCATGTTGAAGAAGAAATAGTATGTTTTGAATTTCAAGCTGTTTCATTAGATTAAATTTCAATAATATGTTCCTTAATTTTTTATGTTATACATGTCAATGAGACTGGGCGATAGTTATTTGGCCAGTTGTAAGGGAAATTAGGGAGATAATTTTTAGTATGAGAGCAATTTCATTACTAAGTTCCATTAAGACCATTGGAGGTATTGAATCGGGGCCTGAAGGAAAGGATCGAGCTGGGTCATTTGTCTGGCATGGATCCGATGGGTTCTTGAGTGAACACAGAGCTAAATTGATTGTTTAGAACTTTCGCCCTGACTACGCAACACCTACCGAGTCCCTTCGCATGTTCTTAATGGAGGACCAGAATTTATTTTGTTTAAATTTCCTTCCATCGATTTGGCCCCAGTTAAGTCTCACTTAATGACTTTTGGGAGAGAACCATACGTACAGCGCTGGGGGTTTAAAGCGTGGTATATTGTGAGCCACTCAGAGTTGTGTGTCCCTTTATGTGTTGCTTTTTGGTGAGCTTATCAGCTATGTGCGTTTTGGCCAACTCCGATATTAGGTTTGAATTTGCCATTCTTTTCATATTTTTGTTCGCGCACACTTGGGCCAATGAGCACAGGTGAGCTGAGGCAGGAGTGTTTGACAGACGGTAAAGCCTGTTAACTCCTGGCGACATTAATTCTCTTTCTCTCCCTCTGGGCCAGAGGAAATTGTTGGAGGAGGCCGTAGGTAAGCTGAGATTTGTTTTTGGCCAGTCAGATAAGCCTACTGCCTCTACTACCTCTACCTGGCTCTACTGCCAATTGGTCGACTGATCAGCTTCTCATCAAGGATGTGTTACAACAGGCTGATCATCTGATTGCCGCAGGTAAACGTTACAAACATTTTATGAATTATACTGTGCGGGGTAGTTTGACGTCAATGGATTCTGGGCCCAGCATTGGTGTAGTGTTGCACCAGAAAAAGGCTACAGTCATCCAAGCGTGACCTGGTATTGACCACTGGTGGAAGGGGCTCATTGAACGTCTAATGGTCACTCCTATTCTGGTATTTCTATCAGTGAGTGGGGAACTGGCAATTGCAGGCTTATGAACAATCTATTTGCTACAGTTCTGTTTGTTGCGAGAAAATTGGAGAACTACTTGGCTTACACCACAACTTTATTTAACTTTACCGAAAGATTTGAGTGGCACAGCATTCTTGATTTCGACTACCACTAAAGAGAAGCCCAAGCCGAACATAATTTTAAATGGGTAACCTTCATGCCAAGCTTAGAACTGACCTTGTTAATTTCACGACAGTGTGTGTCACGACAGTACGTTGCCATGAAAGCCAGAGCTACTAGTGGTTATAGTGGAGAAACAGCAAACAAACGAAGTGTGCCGTTTGTTTAAAGTACGGGGACTGCCGACATTTCCCATTTCAACCATGCAGGTATCGTCACGAGGTGGGTCAAGTAAGTAAGTAAGTAAAATGCTTTACTTCACTTTTCGGCCAGTATGGCCATTTAAGTGAAAATTCCAGGTATTACAATATCCCATATTAGGTAAGTAAGTAAAATGCTTTACTTCACTTTTCGGCCAGTATGGCCATTTAAGTGAAAATTCCAGGTATTACAATATCCCATATTGTATAGTTAAAGTAGTAAAGGAAAGACAAAGCCAATAAAAGCATGATCGTACTAAAATATTCAGTTTAAAATGTTTGATATGATAAGATGACGATGCTCCTGGCACCTATATATAACGAGTCTGATGACATGTTGTAGCGCCTGCACTATAACACAGTTTAATGAGTATAAAAATATCAGTATAAATAATGTAAAATATGAAGTGATTATAAAATGAACGACTTATCAAGTCACTATATCTCCATGAAATTGGAGTGATTGTGTAAAAACTACAAGTCTAAGTCAAAACAGTGTCATTGTCAAAACAAATATATAATATATACTATAATACTATATACTATAATCAAAAAAAGTAAACCCATTTAGACATAAATATGAATGACATAAACAATGAACAGAGAAACCATTAAGTAAGTAAGTAAATGTCTTCTTTACTTCACGTTTCGGCCAGTATGGCCAGAGAAATCATTAAATCACAAACATTTTTCAAAAATTAAAGACTTACAGTGCCCCCACAGTTGGTAATAAGGTCTGTGATATTGGAGGACATCACAGAGCGATCACGAACCGTGAGGACACCGTAAGTCACCACAGGCTAATTGTACGGCAATGGCTTCTCTATGACATGCTGCATTATCCGCCAGGATGCCACAGAGAAACCATTAAAACACTGAAATGAAAAACTAATTATATGACAATGGTTTCTTTCGGACATCCCGTCCAACACCAGGATGCCAAAGAGAAACCATTTACAAAAACGAATACATACAATAGAAATACTTAAGACAGTCCCGTATACTAATAGAACGTTAGACACACATCCACATACCGATTCAGATTTTATTGAACATCACAAACCAATGACTATGCTCTGTATTTACCGCCAAACCGATTTAATATAGATTGAAAAGTAATGCAAAATACTCTAGACCCATATGTAATTACGTGAGAAAAACACAATATTAATAAAACGTTTGGGTGTGCTTGGCCTTCTATGAAGTTGCCCAGGGGGGACCACGCGGAGGTGACACCCATCCCCCCCAATATCCCATATTGTATAGTTAAAGTAGTAAAGGAAAGACAAAGCCAATAAAAACATGATCGTACTAAAATATTCAGTTTAAAGCGTTTGATAAGATAAGATGACGATGCTCCTGGCACCTATATGTAACGAGTCTGATGACATGTTGTAGCGCCTGCACTACAACACAGTTTAATGAGTATAAAAATATCAGTATAAACAATGTAAAATATGAAGTCATTATAAAATGAACGACTTATCAAGAGTGATTGTGTAAAAACTACAAGTCTAAGTCAAAACAGTGTCATTGTCAAAACAAATATATAATATATACTATAATACTATATACTATAATCAAAAAAAGTAAACCCATTTAGACATAAATATGAATGACATAAACAATGAACAGAGAAACCATTAAGTAAGTAAGTAAAATGCCTACTTTACTTTCGGCCAGTGTGGCCAGATAAATCATTAAACCACAAAAACATTCTCAAAAATTAAAGACTTACAGTGCCCCCACAGTTGGTAATAAGGTCTGTGATATTGAGGAACACCACAGAGCGATCACGAACCGTGAGGACACCGTAAGTCACCACAGGCTAATTGTACGGCAATGGCTTCTCTATGACATGCTGCATTATCCGCCAGGATGCCACAGAGAAACCATTAAAACAATGAAGTGAAAAAATAATTATATGGCAATGGTTTCTTTCGGACATCCCGTCCAGCACCAGGATGCCATAGAGAAACCACTGCAAACACAAAAAAAAATCATAGAGGAATTATGAGTAGGCCTACAATGCCCCCACAGTTGGGGATCAGGTCTGTCATCGAGAATTAGCACGACAGAGCGATCACAATCCGTGAGAGCATTGTAAGGCACCACAAGCTAATTGTATGTCAATGGTCTCTCTCTGACATCCTGCACCATCACACAGGACGCCACAGAGAAACCATTAAAACAATGAAAAAAAAAGCTAATTACCCTTGGTGAAAAACACTGAACTATTCGAAAGTAAACATAAAAACACATGAGGAAGAAACTTTACGACACAAATTAGGCTGAAATTAAACATTAGAAAGTGAAACAGAACATCAACATACAAGAAAACAGTTCACACATGAGAAAAAGTTTACAAATAGAAAGTACAAATCCATAAATCCTTGAACATACGTCTGTCTGAGTGTACTTGGCCTTCTAAGAAGTTGCCCAGGGGGGGCCACGCGGAGTGACACCCATCCCCCCCCCCCCCCCATGAAGAAATTAAAGATTTATGACATTCACATTGGGAGTGTCGTTTTAAACTATTGTTTTGAAATAAACAATTTTATAAACGATATTTTACATGGAAAACAAAAAAAAATAAAAAATTAATGATATATTTTTGCAACGGAGAATATGAAGATTTTCCAGATTTCCTCGGCCAAAAAATGTATTTACATTTCGAGATTTTCAGAAACATTACCTTTATTTCATGAGTTCAGGATGTACATTGAGAATGTAAAGAATTTTATAATATATTATTACTAAGACAAACGGAAAATGGACTAGGTGGAATTTAATTTGGAACTAAAAATGTAAATAGATATATTTGTTCAATGTTTGTTATTGGGCTATTTTTTTTAATTATGTGTAATTGTGGGTATGCCAGCGGGCGTGTGGTTCCTGGCTGGTGTTGATTTAGTGTTGGTGGCCCAGAGTCGGGAATGATGCGCCAATACAGGTCAGCACTGGTTCGGAATCTCGTGTTTGCTTGGAACCACGTAAGATAATGGTTTGTCTTTGTTTTAGATCACCAGTTATTAGTTGTATTGCTTATAATAATGAATAATTTGTATCCATGTATAAATGTTTTGATATGTGGTTTGTAAAAAAAATTATTTGTAAAAAAAAAGTCCCATAGGTTATATAGTGATGCGGACAGAGTAACATCTAATATACTAAAGGGGCTTGTTCGTCCAGTTTACATTATATTTTCCTCAAATACTCTCATCTGAACCTCCTTTATTTCCTAGACACATCGCTAATGTTTTTTTTCCATATTAATCTTAAGCCCTGAATAATATAGTAAAATTCATTTAGGATCTGGTGTGCCACAGGGTAAGGTACTTGGTCCGATCTTATTCCTATGCTACATTAATGTCATCCCATCCTCTGTCTCATCTGATGTTGGACTCTTTGCTGAAGACTGCCTCCTTTATCAGCCCATCAGAACTACGGTTAATAAAAAAACGACAAGAGGATCTAACTAAGTTGGAGCACTGGGCAGACACTTGGGGGATAAAATTCAACCCATCTAAATGTTCTGTCCTCGTAGTGAAGAGACCCCAGGCTAAAGAGATATTTTCAGACTATCAGTACAAGGGAGTCATACTCGGGAAAGTATAAAATACACCTTACTTTTGAGTCAGCATCAGTGTGAAGCTGGATCACATCTCCAAAATTGCAAGTAAGGCTAATTCTACACTGGGATTCTTGAGGCGAAATTTGAAAGGATGTCCCTCAATATTAAAAGAGATTGCATATTTTTTAATGGTTTGGTCACGTTTGGAATACTCTTGTCCTGTAAGGGATCCATACAGGCAAGGTGAGGTCAATAAATTAAACAAAACTCAAAGAGGTGCTGCACGTTTAGAAACAAACAACTACCAACGTAAATCAAATGTAACAGCTGTTATCCAAGATCTAGGCTGACTTACAAACTAGAAGAAATAACTTCAGGCTGACAAGCCTGTACAAACATTTTAATGAATTAATCGCTGTACCTGTCTGTGACCTCTTAACCTAAGCAAACAAAAGAACTCGTGGAAGACATAAACAATCCTTTAAACACATCGGAGCTAACACCACGCTAGGGAATTATTCCTTCTTGTACAAAGCTATATATACCTGATTAGAATCACCTTCCACCAACTGCCGTTGAATCCAGATCAATAACAGCTTTCAAGAGCCAACTGAGAGATTAGTCTGATCAGCCACTCAGCACTTTCCGTTTGCCTGACACTCCACTGAGGAGGACTGCGAAGTCAAAATTTAAAGATGAAAGAATCATACAGGATTTGTCATTCTTCTTCTTCTTTGTGTAAACAGCGTTCGCTCCTCTATTGGAGCATTACACGCCGTGGTGTGCATGTACGAGTTACGTGTCGGAATACTGGTGGTAAAATCTTAATTATAACCCCAAAAAAACAGGACGCTACAGAAGAACAAAAAATGTGCAGTGAAAGTTGCAAAGGTGAATTAAAAAAACCTTGCGGTTTACGTGGTGTTTAGTTGTTGGCAGAAGGAGTCTAGTGTCGGAGAGGAGACAACATGGAGTGGCAGGCTGTTCCAGACTGGTAGAGTGCAGGATAAAAAAGACAATTTGTAAGGCTCATTTGATGGGCTCAGTGGAATACTGTAGATCTGGTAATATTCGCGAGGTTTTAATTTTCGCGAATTTCGCGAGGAGGACAAATTCGCAAATTCAAGAATCACGCAAAAATTATTATTATAATAGCGCTACCTATCATCGAAAATGACCAATACTACAGTAATTAGCTTTAACTACAGCCTCTATGAAGACTCAACACCAATGTATATTTTAACGGATAGTGTGTGAGCGTGAATAAAAATAACGCTGGAATAGAGTATAATCAACAATGTGTATATTTATTGATCATGATGTGCAATATTGGTGATCGATTTGGGTGCTATACAAGTCCGTACCCGCCTGCTATTGATGTCAATGATTAAAACCGTTTTCGCTAATTTCCAGTAATGTGCTTGTATAACAATACAGCTGTCCATTGTCACCAGCCCAACTAACGAAGTTACACCAGCGCTAGCTGATTAAACGTTGACCTGCTTTTCCAGCCATGACCCAACATTAAACCAACATTTGCACAAGGACCCGTGTGTGTTGAGAAGGTAGGCACCTGTCGTGACCTGAGATCGACCCACTGTGGGCATAGTGATTACCGTCATTTGTATTACGTAAGAGGATGTGGTGACAGTGGATTACGCCTAGTTGTGATGACGTTGGATGAGGGGAGCTGTTGATTTTCACGGCTGAGTTAGTGCCCTTAAAACGTGACATTTCACAGCTCAGTAACTGTTAGATCTAATTACGATCGATTTTTTTTTCACAATTAAAAATTCGCGAAAACTAGAACTCGTGAAAAGTTCAAAAATCACAAATTTGCGCAAATTGAAACACACACAAATTACCAGATTCACAGTATACCTCCACGGATGGAATCCTCATGTTTGTCTGTTGGATAGTGTCAGCCATCTCTGTACACAGCAAGGGATTCCCAGCCGAGGTGGTTAACCAACTCGCTAACACTGCTGTTGTTATGCCAGCGGTTGCAGACATACCTTGCAGCACGTATCTGCACCATCTCCACTTTTTTGGTATGATCAGATGTATGTGGGCTCCAAACCGTGGAGGCATATTCAAGGTGAGGTCGGACTAGAGATTGATTTGCTTGGGTCTTGACAGTCTGCGATAATTTCCAAATTCTGCGCAGGAGGCCAAGGACGCTATTAGCTTTTGCTGTAACATTGTTGATGTGAGAGTTAAATTTAAGATCGGAATTAAGTGTTAGGCCAGGATATGTAACATAATCTGTACTTTGGAGTGGCTGATCATGTAATTTGTAAGATGCATTGATTTTAGTTTTGCTTCTGCCGGCCCGTATGGTAAAACAGTCTTGTCTGCATTAAACTGCATGAGTCAAGTCTTTTCCCAAGAACCGACAGAATTGAGGTCAGATTGGAGTAATTTGGTGTTTTTTTTACATCTGATGGGATGGTAAATAATACAGGCAGCGAATAAATAGACTGTGCTATTCACGACCCCACCAGGGTGGTCATTTATATAGATCAGAAAAAGTATGGGTCCCAGGACAGACCCTTGAGGCACCCCCGACAATACCGGAGCACTGTCAGAGGTAGCACCGTCTAAGACTACCCTCTGGGATCTGGAAGAGAGAAAGTCTGTGATCCACTCATGTATATCCCCTCGGATGCCATAGCAGATGTGTTTGTAATTTAAACGTTTCTGCGGAACCTTGTCAAAAGCTTTGCTAACATCCATAATGAACATGTCTGTTTGGGCTGTACTAATGGCCAGCTCCTGAAAGAGGAAAAGAAACTGTGATTCGCAAGAGTGATTCCGACGAAAACCATGTTGAAGAAGAAATAGTATGTTTTGAATTTCAAGCTGTTTCATTAGATTAAATTTCAATAATATGTTCCTTAATTTTTTATGTTATACATGTCAATGAGACTGGGCGATAGTTATTTGGCCAGTTGTAAGGGAAATTAGGGAGATAATTTTTAGTATGAGAGCAATTTCATTACTAAGTTCCATTAAGACCATTGGAGGTATTGAATCGGGGCCTGAAGGAAAGGATCGAGCTGGGTCATTTGTCTGGCATGGATCCGATGGGTTCTTGAGTGAACACAGAGCTAAATTGATTGTTTAGAACTTTCGCCCTGACTACGCAACACCTACCGAGTCCCTTCGCATGTTCTTAATGGAGGACCAGAATTTATTTTGTTTAAATTTCCTTCCATCGATTTGGCCCCAGTTAAGTCTCACTTAATGACTTTTGGGAGAGAACCATACGTACAGCGCTGGGGGTTTAAAGCGTGGTATATTGTGAGCCACTCAGAGTTGTGTGTCCCTTTATGTGTTGCTTTTTGGTGAGCTTATCAGCTATGTGCGTTTTGGCCAACTCCGATATTAGGTTTGAATTTGCCATTCTTTTCATATTTTTGTTCGCGCACACTTGGGCCAATGAGCACAGGTGAGCTGAGGCAGGAGTGTTTGACAGACGGTAAAGCCTGTTAACTCCTGGCGACATTAATTCTCTTTCTCTCCCTCTGGGCCAGAGGAAATTGTTGGAGGAGGCCGTAGGTAAGCTGAGATTTGTTTTTGGCCAGTCAGATAAGCCTACTGCCTCTACTACCTCTACCTGGCTCTACTGCCAATTGGTCGACTGATCAGCTTCTCATCAAGGATGTGTTACAACAGGCTGATCATCTGATTGCCGCAGGTAAACGTTACAAACATTTTATGAATTATACTGTGCGGGGTAGTTTGACGTCAATGGATTCTGGGCCCAGCATTGGTGTAGTGTTGCACCAGAAAAAGGCTACAGTCATCCAAGCGTGACCTGGTATTGACCACTGGTGGAAGGGGCTCATTGAACGTCTAATGGTCACTCCTATTCTGGTATTTCTATCAGTGAGTGGGGAACTGGCAATTGCAGGCTTATGAACAATCTATTTGCTACAGTTCTGTTTGTTGCGAGAAAATTGGAGAACTACTTGGCTTACACCACAACTTTATTTAACTTTACCGAAAGATTTGAGTGGCACAGCATTCTTGATTTCGACTACCACTAAAGAGAAGCCCAAGCCGAACATAATTTTAAATGGGTAACCTTCATGCCAAGCTTAGAACTGACCTTGTTAATTTCACGACAGTGTGTGTCACGACAGTACGTTGCCATGAAAGCCAGAGCTACTAGTGGTTATAGTGGAGAAACAGCAAACAAACGAAGTGTGCCGTTTGTTTAAAGTACGGGGACTGCCGACATTTCCCATTTCAACCATGCAGGTATCGTCACGAGGTGGGTCAAGTAAGTAAGTAAGTAAAATGCTTTACTTCACTTTTCGGCCAGTATGGCCATTTAAGTGAAAATTCCAGGTATTACAATATCCCATATTGTATAGTTAAAGTAGTAAAGGAAAGACAAAGCCAATAAAAACATGATCGTACTAAAATATTCAGTTTAAAGCGTTTGATAAGATAAGATGACGATGCTCCTGGCACCTATATGTAACGAGTCTGATGACATGTTGTAGCGCCTGCACTACAACACAGTTTAATGAGTATAAAAATATCAGTATAAACAATGTAAAATATGAAGTCATTATAAAATGAACGACTTATCAAGAGTGATTGTGTAAAAACTACAAGTCTAAGTCAAAACAGTGTCATTGTCAAAACAAATATATAATATATACTATAATACTATATACTATAATCAAAAAAAGTAAACCCATTTAGACATAAATATGAATGACATAAACAATGAACAGAGAAACCATTAAGTAAGTAAGTAAATGTCTTCTTTACTTCACGTTTCGGCCAGTATGGCCAGAGAAATCATTAAATCACAAACATTTTTCAAAAATTAAAGACTCACAGTGCCCCCACAGTTGGTAATAAGGTCTGTGATATTGGAGGACATCACAGAGCGATCACGAACCGTGAGGACACCGTAAGTCACCACAGGCTAATTGTTACGGCAATGGCCTCTCTATGACATGCTGCATTATCCGCCAGGATGCCACAGAGAAACCATTAAAACAATGAAATGAAAAACTAATTATATGACAATGGTTTCTTTCGGACATCCCGTCCAACACCAGGATGCCAAAGAGAAACCATTTACAAAAACGAATACATACAATAGAAATACTTAAGACAGTTCCGTATACTAATAGAACGTTAGACACACATCCACATACCGATTCAGATCATATTGAACATCACAAACCAATGACTATGCTCTGTATTTACCGCCAAACCGATTTAATATAGATTGAAAAGTAATGCAAAATACTCTAGACCCATATGTAATTACGTGAGAAAAACACAATATTAATAAAACGTTTGGGTGTGCTTGGCCTTCTATGAAGTTGCCCAGGGGGGACCACGCGGAGGTGACACCCATCCCCCCCGAGGTGGGTCAAGGCAAGGTCAAACCAATAATCAGCTCAGTGTTCTCAGCTCTTTTCAACCTGCCAACAGGCGCGGATCAAGAGGGGGAGCGCACGCCCACCCGCTTTTGCACCAAATTATTTTAAAGTCCCCGCAATGGGCCAAAAAAAATCTTGGGGCCGAGCCCTAAGACCCCTTGAGCCCCCTCCTTTTTAAAATTCGGGATCCGCTCCTGGTCAACCACAGTACCACCAAGATTAAAAATATCGGTTTGTGGGGGTAGGGCCTTTTAAATTTACTTGTGGTGGGGCCTTAAAGTGGGAAGCGTCTGCTTTAAATTTGAGGTTGAACGATTCTCTTCTTGATCTCTGGTATCGGCTGTGTTTCAAAAAAAGATTCTGATAAAATTAGAATAATTCATGGCTGTAGGCCTACATAGCAGGCCACATGGCTCGGCTTTAAATGACTTAAAGGGCTTAAATGGTTGTTCAATGGTGATAATGAAGAGACTGTTATGGTAGACACTCGCTTACCTTTTGGGGCCAAGAAGTCACCTGAAAATTTTTAACGCTCTCAGTTAGGCTGTTTGCAGAATAATAGCTGCTGAAGGTTTTGCTAAAATTATTGCTTATTTAGATGATTTTCTTGTGGTTGGAGACACTTTTGAAGCTTGCATGAAAGCTTTAAATGTCTTGATGTCACTACTTCGCGAATTGGGTTTCGCCATAAATTATAATAAATTATGTGGCCCATCTACACGTTTAATATTTTTGGAAATTTTGTCTGATACTGATGAATTGGTGCTTGAGTTGCCTGGGGATAAATTAAACCAATTACAATACTCACTCCAGTGTGTATTTCATAAACTTAAAGCCACCAAAGAAGAGCTGCAGTCTCTTTGTGGTATACTTAACTGGTGTTGTCAAACTGGACCTTCAATTTTGGTTGGACTTCATGCATATCTTCAATGGGATTACTCCAATGGTGGACAATAGACCTGGGGTTAGTGTGAGTACTGATGCTTGTGGTTTAGCAGCCGGGGAGGTCTTCGGCAATCAACCGGTTAAGTAACCCGGCTAGTGTGTGGGTGTATGGAAGTAGTATGGCAAGAGGAGTAGCTGCTCATCTCAATAAGTATGATGGTGTTAATGCCACGGGCAGCGTACGTGGAGGAGCAACAGTAGAAAGACTCACCAGTGAGATGGAAAAAAGACAGCCAGATCATGGGGCCACACATGTTGTCCTACTTGCGGGTACGAACAACATAGCTAATGGTGACAGCCTCAGCCATATTAGAGACAAAACCAGAGGACTACTTCAAGCAACAGAATCTGTTTTCCCTGTTGCCACACCGATACTTAGTGGCATTCACCATCATGTAGACTTGCCACAGCCTGCCACTAACGTATCAATCGACAAACTCAACAGTGATCTACAAGTATTGTGTCAACAGCTGAGAGTTGTCTTTGTTGATAACAATACTGAATCCACTTACCAGATGCCAGACACCTATCGTCTGTTACCCATCATCCAAGGGCAGCTGCAGCCTCCTCGTATCTGGCTATAATCTTCGGGCGGATTGCCAGTGGCGTACCCTGGTTCCTCCGCTCAACAGCGGAGCCAATGCAGCACCCGCATCAGTGCTGGCGCTGATGTAGGCTGTGGTAGCCTTAAATAACCGGCAATAGCGTGTTTGACATTAGGTCTCTCACGTGGGATGAGTTACCCAGAGGGAGTGATCCTTCCTATTGTTACTCTGGGGACTATCCGACCCGAGGATAGCGGAGCTGCGCAAAATGCCAAAGAGTTTCATCATTAAATTGTACAGCGAAACTCAAGTCTCCAGCCGTCTGGGCATGTCTGGGGGTATATCCCCTAGACATGCCCAGAACCCCTTATCGGGCGAGCGAAGGAAAACGCTCTCAATAATCTACCGTGCCCTATCACCCCCACCCTCACATCATCATCTGTACATCATTCATCTCATCAATTGACTACAACGTTTTTATCGTATTATAATGTCACTTAAAAGACCTTTTGTGCCGAAAAGTGACGTAAAGCAATGATTTACTACTACTACTACTATCGTCTGAGTAATCGTGACGGGTTACATTTGAACAAGCCGGGACGTAAGACGCTGATTGATAGGCTTGTTAATGTGATCATACCATCTAGGCAGTCTGTGGCTCCCTCGGCAACGCGATGTCGACCTGTGCCTCAACATCAACAAGTACAACAATCTAAAACTGCCCCTCAGCCTATTCCACGTAAACAGCGACCTCAGCAACATCCCCCTCGTGAGCGACCTCTTCAACCTCCTCCTCGTCAGAGAACCCAACATGTGTCAAGTCAACAGCGTACAACTGTGACATCTAAAAAGTGGAATCTTAAAATGAATGCGGTAAACCAACATTCATCCCAGCCAAGAGACATATGCTTCTGTTGTATCAGACTCTCGTCATCCACAGTGTATGTATCCTGCTCCTTTTCCCCAAAACAGACTACCAATGAGAGACAAAAGTACATGGCCTGTCCAGCCACTTCAAATGATAGCACCTCAACAGAACAACATAGTGTCGGTCCAAGCTCTGTTAGCGGCAGCATTGCAACAGGCAGGCATGACACAGACAATATGGTGAATATCACAGACATTAATACCACTGTGCATTATGATAACTTAATTTGTAATATAACTCCTGATATTTCTGATTAATCAAATTCTGGTCACCCCTTCAATTAGAACAAGATTTTTCTATCGTCCATCATAATGTGAACAGACTATACAATAAATTAGATGAAAATAAGTTATATCTTAAAATGCACTATTCTGTTACTATCTAGTGCTGTAGTGAAGCATTTTTAAACGATAATATATCTGATCACCAAATTACTATTGAAGGATACAATATCATCAGAGGAGACAGAAATTCCAAGGAAGGAGGTGGCCTAATAATATATTGAAGAAATGATATAGAATGTTGTCGCCGTAAAGACCTAGAGCATGATATTGTTGAAGCCGTCTGGCTAGAAATTACTTTGAAACATAAAAAGATTTTATTAGCTGTTACTTACAGACCACCAAATGAGCATACTGTTTCTTATAATACCTGGTTAAATTATATGGATGAAGCCATCAGTAGCGCATATGTTGAAGACAAAAGTATAATAATCCTAGGAGATTTCAACATTGATTTATTAGGTAAACACCCACACCAAGAATCTTGGTTATCAGTCATAGACAATTACGAGCTTTCTGAACTTATTACAAATCATACCCGAGTCACTCCAACTAATTCACTACTTGGCCATATTTATGTATCAGAAAACATTTTAGTAAAATATTCTGGTGTCCTTCCGTGGGCACTGAGTGATCACTTTCCAGTTTATGTAGTTATTTCAAAATCGAAACTGACTGATAATAGAGGTGCAAAGCATATGGAAATATCCTATCAAAAAACCAAACAATTAAATGAAGAATTATTTTGTAACAATATTGTAGCAGCAATGCTTGTTGACTTTCCTAAAAAAATTGTGAAATAGAAAATGATGTACATAGTGTTGTGAACCTCTGGACAAAATATTTCAATGAAATAAACAACAGGCATTGTCCCACAATAACGAAGTAAGTAAGTAAGTAAAATGCTTTACTTCACTTTTCGGCCAGTATGGCCATTTAAGTGAAAATTCCAGGTATTACAATATCCCATATTGTATAGTTAAAGTAGTAAAGAAAAGACAAAGCCAATAAAAGCATGATCGTACTAAAATATTCAGTTTAAAATGTTTGATATGATAAGATGACGATGCTCCTGGCACCTATATGTAACGAGTCTGATGACATGTTGTAGCGCCTGCACTATAACACAGTTTAATGAGTATAAAAATATCAGTATAAATAATGTAAAATATCAAGTGGTTATAAAATGAACGACTTATCAAGTCACTATATCTCCATGAAATTGGAGTGATTGTGTAAAAAGTCTGTGTTTATTAATTAAAACATGTAATATAACGATAACAATAACAATAACGAAGCGTATTAAAAGGCAAACACAGCCAAAGTGGATCACCGCTGAAATACTTGATTTAATGCGTAGGAGGGACTTTGAGAAAAAGGTAAATAATCATAATGAATACAAAAAGTTTCGCAATAAATGTTAATTATTAATTAAACAGAGTAAGACTACATTTTATAAAGAAACCATAGATAAATGTATGAATGACCCGAGAGAATTAGTAAAATGCTTTAATGAATTAGGAGTTAAAAATGTTAATCGTGAGTAAGTAAGTAAGTAAAATGCTTTACTTCACTTTTCGGCCAGTATGGCCATTTAAGTGAAAATTCCAGGTATTACAATATCCCATATTGTATAGTTAATATAGTAAAGTAAAGACAAAGCCAATAAAAGCATGATCGTACTAAAATATTCAGTATGCTTTTATCTGCTATATTGTGTAAGTCGTTCATTTTATAATCACTTCATATTTTACATTATTTATACTGATATTTTTATACTCATTAAACTGTGTTATAGTGCAGGCGCTACAACATGTCATCAGACTCGTTATATATAGGTGCCAGGAGCATCGTCATCTTATCATATCAAACATTTTAAACTGAATATTTTAGTACGATCATGCTTTTATTGGCTTTGTCTTTCCTTTACTACTTTAACTATACAATATGGGATATTGTAATACCTGGAATTTTCACTTAAATGGCCATACTGGCCGAAAAGTGAAGTAAAGCATTTTACTTACTTACTTACTTACCCTTCCATGTGGTATCATAGGCCTTTTCTAAATCAAAAAAGATTCCCACTGTATGTTGATTTTTAACAAAACCTTGACGGATATAAGTCTCAAGTCTGACCAAATGGTCTGTGGTGCTTTTCCCTTTTTGAAAACCACATTGATATTTAGTTATTATGTTATTGTCTTGTAAAAACCATGTGAGACGATGATTGATCATGCGCTCCATGATTTTGCAAAGACAACTTGTCAATGCTATTGGCCTATAATTATTAGGATCTGTTCGATCTTTTCCAGGTTTAGGGATCGGGATCACTGTTGCTTCTCTCCATCCATCTGGGAAATCCTGAGATTGCCACAGATCATTCAAGAGTAGAAGCAACAGATCAAGTGATACATCAGGCAAATGTTTCAGAAACTGGTAGTGAATTTCATCAGGGCCAGTTGCCGAATCAGTTGCCTGAGCGATAGATTTAATTAGTTCTCGTTTAGAGAAATTAACATTGTACTTTTCGTCATTATCTGACTCAAAGTCCAATGTGTTCTCCTTCTCCTTGTCCCTAATCTTTCGAAATTTTTCCTGATAATGATCTGGCGATGATTTAGCAGCGAAGGATGTCGCCAGCGTTTCTGCAATATCCGTTTTATTGGTTATTGTGTCAGAATCAGTGACAAGGTACTTGATGGTTTTATCTTTCCTCTTGCCACTGATTCTGCGCAGCATTTGCCAAGTATGTTTTGCCGATGTTTTATTATTTAGTGTGGAGGCATATGCTCTCCAAGATTGCCGCTTGGCTTCACTGATTGTGCGGCGAGCTTTAGCGTAATCTTTCTTATATCCGTCAAGGTTTTGTCTAGTTGGATGTTTTTTAAATTTTTGCAAGGATTTTTTCCTTTTGTCTATTGCCTTTCGGCAACCTTCATCAAACCAGGGTTTGTCGAGTTTTTTGGGAACTGTCGAGGTTTTGGGTATGCTTTTATCTGCTATATTGTGTAACTTGGATGTAAAAAGGGCTATAGGGTCATCAACCTCCTCTTCATTCTCAAATTGAGAGATTGTGAGGCTCTCCCCACAAGACTGTTGGAAGGCCTCCCAATCTGCTCTGTGCAGCCTCCAATGCTGCACTCTTTCTTCAACAAGAGAGTTGTTGCTCTCTATAAATATAGGATAATGATCACTGCTGCAGAGATCCTCGTTGACCCTCCAAGTGTAATCCAAATATAAATCGGGATCACACAAGGATAGGTCAATGGCTGTTGCAGATCCTGAAGCACGGTGCAAATAGGAGGTAGTATCATCATTAAAAATGCAGAGATTTTCCTCTGAGAGGAAGTCTTCTATTATTCTGCCCCGTGGGTTGATGTCCCTACAGCCCCACATTGTGTGGTGCCCGTTAAAATCGCCCAGTAGCATGAAGGGTTTGGGCAATTGTTTTACCAGCTGCCTCAATTCCACAACATCTACTGAGCGGCTCGGCGGTAAATAAACAGAGCATGTTGTCATTGGCCTGTGACAGTTTATGTTAACCGCCACAGCCTGTAAATTTGTATTCAACGTAATCTGTTGATGTGGTGTTCCATCCTTTACAAGGATGGAAACCCCCCAGCAGGCCCTTTCATTATTGGCAGGGCCAAAACAATTGTTTAGTGAATAGTTTTTAAAACTTATGTTAGTATTAGGTTTTAAGTTAGTCTCCTGCAGGCACAATATTTTATATATTATATTTTATTATATATTTATTATATTTTATATATTATAAAGAGTAAGACTACATTTTATAAAGAAACAATAGATAAATGTAAGAATGACCCGAGAGAATTAGTAAAATGCTTCAATGAATTAGGAGTTAAAAATGTTAATCGTGAGCGAATAAGTAAAATAAAGCACAATGAAGTCATTACTGAAAATATAGCAGATATTGTTAATTTATTCAACTATAATTTTGTAAATATCGGAGACAAATATTCTTCTATTCTTTCACAAACAAATCATACATTTTGTCCAATTAAACTCGAGCAATTTATTGAAAAGAGAGTTCCTCCAAATGACAGTTTTGAAATTCCTTTAATTATTCACCAGTTTTTTTATAATTACATTAGAGATATGAAAGGAAACAAATCAACAGGTGATGATGATATAAGTGCAAGATTTATCAAATTAGCAGGTCCTTATATAACGGATTCTATAGTGAAGATTTGTAATTGTAGCATTAAAACTGGGCGCTTTGCAGACACTTGGAAAGTGGCAGGAGTTACCCCCATCCATAAAAAAAATTCTAGAGATGATATTTCTAATTATCGACCCATATCAATTTTACCGATAGCCTCAAAAATATTAGAAAAACATGTATCAATTCATGTGTATGAATATATGACATCCTACAATTTGCTTCACCAAAAACAAAAAAGGGCGGGGGCCCTAGGGTAGTGGTTAGCACCGCTGCCTTTCACGCAAGAGTCCGGGGTGCGGTTCCCGGTCTCGGCGGTTTGAAAGAAACAAAATTGTTTCTTCCCCATCCACGTGTGAAAGTTAGTATTGTGGGGAGCCTCCGTGACCGAGAGGTAGCGTGCTCGGCCTCAGACCGCCAGGGCTCGAATTTCGAATCCTGTGTCTGGAGGACAGTGTCATCTCAATCATCTCACCATCCTCAGGAGGTTCTCCTGGCCCAGTTTAGCCTATATGTGCACAAAGGTGGCCTAAAGCCCGATTCATTTCATTTTGCTTCACCAAAAACAATCGGGTTTTAGAGCCAATCATTCATGCGAGACTGCACTTACTCTCATGGTAGACACGTGGCTCTCAGCATTAAATAAAGGCAATTGAATCGGCTTATTGCTAGTAGATTTATGCAAAGCATTTGATCTAGTAGATCATAATATCTTGATTAAAAAACTTAAACTTTACAAATGTAGCTCCGTAGCGTTAAACTGGTTTGAATCTTACCTTAGAAATAGAAAACAGTTTGTAGTCATAAATGGTACAAAATCAAACCCATTAAATATAAAATCAGGGGTACCCCAAGGATCGATCCTGGGCCCACTACTTTTTATTATTTTCATCAGCGATATATCTCTAGTAAAATACTTAAGTGACATCAACCTATTTGCAGATAATGCAGTTGAGAGTGTTGGACACAAAACCAAAGATAAAATAATTAAAAAACTACAAGAGTGTGCAGTCAGTTTGGATAGATGGTGTCTTCAAAACAAAATGGTACTCAGCATTGAAAAAACTTAAACCTTATTTATATCTAATAGAGAGAAATCTGTTCAGATAAATACTAATTGCAATTTAGCAAATGTAAAAATAGGTAATACTATAATTGATGAAGTAAACAGTACAAAACTACTAGGGGTTAATGTAGACAATACTCTCTCCTGGACTATGCAGGTCGCTCAGGTCAAAAAGTGTACCTCCTACCGTTTATTCCTGTTCAGAACGATTAGAAAATACTTGTCATTAGAAACCAGGATTAAATATTATGATTATTATATTAAACCACTCATTGACTATTGTAGCTCAGTTTGGTGTATCTGCTCGAAAGAAAATCAGACTAAAATCATTAAAATCCAAAAGAAAGCAGCAAGATTAATACTAGAAGCACCTCCCCTAACCCTAAGTAAGCAAATGTTTCAACAGCTAAAATCGTTACCGTTTAATGAAATAGTAAAATTTAAGCAGGTTAGTCTTGTCTATAAAGCAGTTAATGGTAATGCGCCTCAATATATACAGACTATGTTTACTAATATTAAAGACAATTCGAATTATTCACTTAGATCTTCAGCCAATAAAAAATTATTCGTTCCTAGAACACATCATAAATCCTTATCATACACAGGCGTAATTATATGGAATGCCTTACCAGAAAACATAAAATCTTCAAAAACATTTACCAAATTCAAGAACTTGTACATTAAAAAAAAATTAGAAGAAAATAAATATAGATAATATTAAGTAATTCGCCGATACAATGTCGCATATATTGTTCAACAACTATGTTATTCAATTTTGTATATATATTATCATTATTGCTTGTACATAGCTTACACTGCTCTGCAGAGGCAAGAGGCAGTATCTGCTTACTTGTATAGTAAGCAGATGCTGCTTTTTGCCTTTGCACGGCAGTACATATACATGTTTTAAAGACATAATTTCTGATTATGCTGTATATATATTATTACTTTATTCATTATTACTTATGTATTATGTATTTTGTATTTTTGAATGTTTGAGGGCCCCAAGGAAGATGGGCAAATGCTCATTGGGTTTACCCTTTTTAAATAAAGATTTTATTATTATTATTATTAATGGGTTTACACTCCATGGTCAAGCTGGCCGGGCGCTTAATTTCTGTACATCAATGACAAAGAAACATTAGCTATTGAACCGGCGGCAACCCTTTGGGCCCCGTAATAGACGGACATACCGGTCTATCTTCTGATTTCAATTTTGTTAATTCATTATGAATCTCTTCCGTATGAGATCTACCAATATCTGTTTCAATTTCATTTAATTTCAATATTCCTTTCAACTAGGTTTCTTTTTTACTTGAAGCATACAAAATAGTATATCCTCTTATATTCATTATTAACGTTTGCGAAAATAAACTGGTCAGAGATCGTTAAAACAATATCCTCAGCCGGTATAAACGATATTTAATCTTTAATATATACTAGTGGCGGTATAATCTGACAATGTTTCTAAAATTATATTTTTAACTTTTGATACATATTCCGCATCCCCTTAACAAATAATTGTTAAATTTGAAAAAAAATAGCCCTTTTTATATATTCTGTTACCTTATATTCTATTATTCTATTCTATTCTATTCTATTCTATTCTATTCTATTCTATTCTATTCTATTCTATTCTATTCTATTC
>CAXHKU010000215.1:0-16464 GCA_964017125.1 Flabesymbios commensalis
CATCTCCAGTGAGTTTAAATGCGTCACAATACAAAATGAATTATAACATTTGTAGGCCTATAAATAATTAAAATTAATATGATCGGTATCATACAACCCCCCCCCCTCCATCTAGCCCAATCACCGTTGTCAACTTGCAGCCACGGCTGGGGCTGGTCTAGTGGGGTTTTTTATTCTGTGAGTGTGACTGTGCCACTGGCAGGATCTGAAGAGAAAGGGGGACGGGTGGCTTTGGCCTGCCCAATGGATTACTTTGCATATTAGGCCCCATGGTGAAGGCCAATTGATGGGACTTTTTACAATAATTTGGCAAAATAAATAGTGCCCCCCCCCCTCAAGATCTGCCCACTGATTGAGAATGAGCCTGTGACTGTCCATAGCCTTGAATACAAAGCTATCGCGCCCGAGCATGGAATGAAGTAGCCTTGTATTCAGGGCTAGCCTGTGCAATGTTGTGATTAAATGAGCACACCTGAGATCAGCGGTGTCACATGACATTGTGTCGTCGGGGCCTGCATAATATTAATAGTACAATGCAGTAGGCCCCTGCATCAGGCATTGTTCACTACACTTCGCACTGCATACGTCGTCGTATGTAACCCTTGCATACAATAGCAATACAACCAGCCAACAAGGCCTACAATTGCCAGTTAATCCAAGTGAACAGTAGTAGAATGACGATGTGATACCATGCGAGGCCATACCGCCCCGCCCGTTCAAATTGGGATCAACCTGTCAAACTTTTAATCAGTGCCGTGTGTATGGGCGTTTTGTAATCGACGAAAGAAAACGAAATGGACGATCGAAACGATACAAAACTGGCAAAACGAAACTGACAATCGATGAAACTGACAAAACTGTTTCGTCAGTTTCGTCGAATACAAGAACACAGTTTCGTCATTTTTGTCGATTTCAGGAACCCAGTTTCGTTGATTACAGGAGCTCAGTTTCGTCAGTTGCGTCGCTTACAGGAAACAAATCTCGTCGATTACAGGAAACCAGTTTTGTTTCGACAGTTTCGTTTCGTCGATTACAGGACACCAGTTTCGTCAGCTTCGTTTCGTCAGTTTCGTTTCATTTCTTAAGTTTCGTAAATTACAGTAAGCCTGTGTATGTGATGCCTGTCAGTGTCCATGTCATAATCGCGTTTTCTGTTCCAGATCGGGATTGGCACTGAATATGATAGCCCATGCCTAATAGGCACACATATCTAATTGTTTTCATGTCGGTGGGAAATAATTGTATAGATGTGGAAGCTAGAAATTGTTTGTTAAAAAATTACCCGTTAATTAAATATGATCTATTATATAAATGGATGGAAAACACAGGTTACATGAGAGCAATGAATCAACTTGAAAAATCCTTGGACTGCGAGTCCAATTAAAAGTCCACGGATTAAACAATCTAACGCATTCTACATTCACCAGCATCGCTGGATTTACTAACTAACTCACCTCTTTATTGATACTCTTACATCATGATCATAACATGCTCACAGACAATAGTCAGTTCTTACTCTATGGTGGCTCGCGCATCTCTCTCAGATCTTTCTCGGTCTATGTCTCTGGCTGTCTCTATGTTACAAATTCTGCGCCTGCGCACTGGCAGACTTCTCCGAGTAAAACATAGAATAACTGTGCCATCTTCTGGCCTTGTTCACACAAGTAACTCAGTTAAAAAGGGACACTGAGCCAATGCTAGCCCAATGTTGGTCCGACGTTGCAGACAATGAACCAACCCCAAAACAGCGTTCTTTGGTCTAGCTGCCACCATTTTACCTCTAAAGGTGGGGTCTCAGAGATACGTTTGCATGACCACTATCGACCCTATTATTTAAATCTAATTACTGCTCACAACTAGCTACTCAATGATATAATAAGGATTACATAATATATGTAAAGATTATGCCTTTCAGTGCGGACGACGCTCAAACTCCTTACTCTGAACTAGAATACGGATTGGAATATAAATAAATTAAGCCACCAAATATATATTATGACAAGCATGTTCATGAATATATTACGTTACAGATACACGATTGGAAGCCTATGTATAGACCTGATACATATATCTAAAAAAACCTTCTTCAATTAGTAATAGCAGTAAATGTAAACTCCAACAAAGCGGAAATAGTCAATGGGAGAGGACAGTGTACCTGTCACCCACTAATACGAAACGCGTTCGTATTATATGACATTGCGAACTTTTGTGACGGCCCTTACATATTTATCCCTAATATAGTGTGATTGTGTTATTAATGACAGCTTCAAACAAGTAAAAAAATAGCAAGGAATAATGCTAAAATAATAATATATATATGTAAATTCCTTGGTGAAAATAAAAAACGGTGTGTAATTTGAAAAGAAGCCGCAAGTAGAGAATTAAAGGTGATTTATCACCCCTTATATAGTATGAGTAATTTTGTGACAAATAAATCAAAGTTGCCACAAGATGGGGCACAAGTGTTTCCTTATATGGGGTGATCGGCTATCGTGTGACACTCTGAGAGGTCAGAGGGTCACATGATAGCCAATCACACCCATATATGGGGTGATTGGCTATCATGTGACCCTCTGAGAGGGTCACATGATAGCCAATCACCCCATATAAGGACATAATTATTCATACCATATAAGGGGTGATAGATCACCTTTAAGACAGATAACATGTATGGCATGCGAGTGTAAGGATCACAGGTACTTACAGTCTGTTGTTATGATGACATTACTAGACCAATCACCGCCCCGTCCAGCAAACACAGCCCACATGTGGAAGCGGTACTGAGAAGAAGCTGGTACTTCAGTAAATGTGTAACTGGTTCCAGCTATGTCATATACATATATGCTTAAAGTTCCAATGTCTAAATGTAGATGTAGGCTGAACGAGTCCGCCACCTGATCATCCCACCTGACCAGGACAGATGATGGATCTATCAGCTTCATGGTCATTCCTGCTGGTTCATCTGGTTCTGTTATTAGCAATAAACATCATAATTATGCTTATGTATATTTTCTTGATTGTTTTTTGAAGTTAATTGTGTAATCATGATAATATTCGTGTGTTTTACAAATAATTTTACGATTTCTAATTTTTTGCGACGTTTTCACGCATTTTGTATTAAAAATCTATTGTTCTTGTTATAATTAGAAGACTTGTCTATACAATGACACGTCTTACTGGTCGTAAATCTATCGAAAGCTGATGCTAGACCAAATCGAAGCGTTGTTTTTTATAGTCCTCGAAACAATACATACACATGGTTAAAAATGGTGAAGAGATTTAACAGTTTTGCATTTATACCATATCAACTTAGATTGACGCTATATAAATATCTGATCATCTGTTAATCAGTGCGGTGGTTAGATGTGAATATTCATATCGTCGCCTCGGAGCTAAAGGATCCTATCTGACACTCGTTAGAGTGGCAGATAGGATCCTTTAGCTCCGAGGCGACGATATAACGTTTATAGTCGCAAAACCCCAAACGTGTACATATTACTGACAATTTGGAGCTATCACTATTTCTACAATATGTAACATAACAATCCATAAGTGATGTAATATTGACGCTCTATAGAGGGATTAGGTACATGTATATAGCTCACTCATAAAGGCATCTCATGTCTCATGAGACATCACGTTATATAGTTGAATTCGCAAATTTGTCGTTACAAAATTCGCAAAAATTTGAACCTCGCGAAAATAACTCGATTTACTGTATTAAATGTTAAATATATGTGAACCAAAAACTTAGAAAAAGGAATTAGTCCATAATATCTAGTTTGTTTATATAAAGTTACCTGTTCCAAAACGTATTGTATCAGATCTGTTAGATGTTTCTTCTCCGGCTACAGCCACCAGTGAGACGTAAAACCAGGTGGCTGACGTTATCCTGTCATCACTTACAATGTAAACAGTCTCGTTGGTGTCAGTGCTAGTGTTATATTCAGAGCCATTTTCAGTTTTCCAGTAAACTATAAATTCGTCAATCTCACCCTTCTGGCTCCAGAATAAACGAAAATAACCTTCCTCAGCATACCGAGCCCTCAGGTTAGACGGAGGTGATATGACTGAAAAAATATATATACTCGACTCGTCATGTTATACACGACTCGTCATGTTATACAATAAACACGACTCGTCATGTTATACAGTAAACACAACTCATCTTGTTATACAGTAAACACGACTCATCCTGTTATACACGACCAGCCATGTTATACAGTAAACACGACTCGTCATGTTATACACGACTCGTCATGTTATACAGTAAACACGACTCGTCATGTTATACAGTAAACACGACTCGTCATGTTATACAGTAAACACGACTGTCATGTTATACAGCAAAACATGACTCGTCATGTAATACACGACTCGTCATGTTATACAGTGAACACGACTCGTCATGTTATACAGCAAACACTTCTCGTCATGTTATACAGTAAACACGACTGTCATGTTATACAGTAAACACGACTCGTCATGTTATACAGTAAACATGACTCGTCATGTTATACAGTGAACACGACTCGTCATGTTATACAGCAAACACTTCTCGTCATGTTACACGGTAAACACGACTATCATGTTATACAGTAAACATGACTCGTCATGTTATACAGTAAACACGACTCGTCATGTTATACAGTTAACACGACTCGTCATGTTATACAGCAAACACGTCTCGTCATGTTATACAGTAAACACGACTGTCATGTTATACAGTAAACATGACTCGTCATGTTATACAGTGAACACGACTCGTCATGTTATACAGTAAACACGACTGTCATTTTATACAGTAAACACGACTCGTCATGTTTTACAGTAAACACGACTCGTCATGTTATACACGACTCGTCATGTTATACAATAAACACGACTCGTCATGTTATACACGACTCGCCTTGTTATACAGTAAACACTATTCGTCATGTTATACAGTAAACACGACTGTCATGTTATACAGTAAACACGACTGTCATTTTATACAGTAAACACGACTCGTCATGTTTTACAGTAAACACGACTCGTCATGTTATACAGTAAACACGACTAATCTTATTATACACGACTCGTCATGTTATACAATAAACACGACTCGTCATGTTATACACGACTCGCCTTGTTATACAGTAAACACTATTCGTCATGTTATACAGTAAACACGACTGTCATGTTATACAGTAAACACGACTGTCATTTTATACAGTAAACACGACTCGTCATGTTATACAGTAAACACGACTCGTCATGTTATAAAGTAAACACGACTGTTATTTTATACAGTAAACACGACTCGTCATGTTTTACAGTAAACACGACTCGTCATGTTATACACGACTCGTCATGTTATACAATAAACACGACTCGTCATGTTATACACGACTCGTCATGTTATAAAGTAAACACGACTGTTATTTTATACAGTAAACACGACTCGTCATGTTATACAGTAAACACGACTGTCATGTTATACAGCAAAACATGACTCGTCATGTAATACACGACTCGTCATGTTATACAGTGAACACGACTCGTCATGTTATACAGCAAACACTTCTCGTCATGTTATACGGTAAACACGACTATCATGTTATACAGTAAACACGACTCGTCATGTTATACAGTTAACACGACTCGTCATGTTATACAGCAAACACGTCTCGTCATGTTATACAGTAAACACGACTTTCATGTTATACAGTAAACATGACTCGTCATGTTATACAGTAAACATGACTCGTCATGTTATACAGTAAACACGACTCGTCATGTTTTACAGTAACCACAACTCGTCATGTTATACAGTAAACACGACTCGTCATGTTATACAGTAAACATGACTCGTCATGTTATACAGTAAACATGACTCGTCATGTTATACAGTGAACACGACTCGTCATGTTATACAGCAAGTATCCAATCATGATCTTTAGTAATCCAAGCTGGAAATAGCAATCATATTGTAATTGTATTTTATAGCCAATTTTCGACCACCATCTTCATCAAATTATGTCAAATCCTCTTAAACTCGCTCAATATACAATTAGCTTTTCTGGTCTATTCTGATCTGCAAAGCCAAAATACAGTATCTGCTCACTTCACAAGTGAGCAGACATGCTCACTACACAAGTGAGCAGACACTGCCTTTTGGCTTTGTACAGCAGAATAGATCGCGACATCTATTGAATCGAAGGGAAGTATTCACACAAAGCATAATCAAAAGAACGAAGAAGAATGGCAGTATTTATCTCAAAGGCCAAGGCAAGCATTCATTCGTACACGGGTGTGTAATCTATATAGCCAGGATCTAGTCTGTCAGCTACAGGCCAAAATTGCGCTGATTGGTACCAAAAAGGTGGCCAATTTTAATGTTATTTTTTTGAAAGATATATCTTTGAGGAATACATTTTTACCTGATAGGAATTTAAAAGTAGTAGCTGAATGTTATTACGGACTAGATTATAAAGTCCCTCCAAATTTCGTATTTTCATAAAAAAATAGAACGAAAATTAACTATACATTTGTATTACATATTAAACTTATTCCAAACAAAAGACACAAATAGGTCAATAGAACTATCGGTTTATGACAATTTACGTCTCTGTGGAGACACTTAGCTGTCAAATCTTCAGCAAAATTAAGTTTACATCCGAAGGAAAGCACCGTAACCATGGTAACTGACCAAAACTCTTACACTCAATAATATAAATTACTAGACGAATCATATTGCTCAAAATGGATAAAAAAACCATTGTTAACTTCACTCTAATAAACGATTATATGAAGACATATAGCTGTCAAATTCTTTAAAAACTAAATTTACATTCGATAGGAAACACCATAACCTTGGTAACAGACCAAAACATCATACATTCAGTAACGTAAATTACTAGGTGGTTCGAAATATATTGCTCAAAATAAGTAAAAGTAACACTAAAATTAATTTTATCATAATATACGTCTACGCCGTCAATGTGGAGATACACAGCCATTGAATCATTTGACGATTCAATTTACATCCCACAGACAGCACGGTAACCACTGGTAACCATGGTAACTGACCGATAGGCCATAGCTCTGGACGTAAACAATTTCAGCTCGATCAACAACCAGGGCCAGACCCGATTTTTCTGGCAAATAGACACGGCATGCTGTAAACAGTCGGCCAATGAAATTCATATCTACAAATCGTCGCCTCGGAGCTAAAGGATCCTATCTGCCACTCTGACGAGTGTCAGATAGGATCATATAGCTCCGAGGCGACGAAATCTGCATGTATATGAGCACAACCTAGGGGGACTACCTCGTAAACAGTTTGCTGGAAACATGTTAGCAGCCAAAATACAAGATGGCCATCAGCGGCCCAATCTAAATTTGAATAATTTCTAACTTTTGAAATAGAAATAATATAATATCATGCAATACCTCATCTTAGACTAAATCGATGACGACAAATGCATTAAAATGTTTATGTTTACGTTTGAAGGTCGTCTGAGGATGAAATCGAACATGTCGGCCACTATTAATATATGTTATTCTTACCGTTGAGATAAAACTCCCATCTTTGTCATGTTTATGTAACACCCCTTTTACGTTTGATGGTCGCCTAAGGGACAAATCCAAGATATCGGTCATTTTTAAATGATGTATGTTATTCTTACCTTTAAAATTTTATAACACCCCCTTTTCGACAAACACATTATTGGTACAATGTGTGGGTTTTATATGTTTTAAGATCATCGGTGCGTTTTAAAACCCAAGATAGCAGCTACTTTGCATCCAAAGTATTCTTTACATATGAAATGACAATCCCAACGTGTCGCAAATTTTTATTTTGCATACTATCTAAGTTGGAAAAAATGATCAGACCTGACCTGATAATAAGCCGAACCTGCTGTGCCGGACTCCGATGTTACAGATTTAACAACAGTATCCCGCCCCATGGTTCTATAACTGGTTCGTCAAATCCAATCCCTCCTTTTTTGACTAAATCAATAAACCAAGGTGACGGTTATCTTGAATCTGGGTTATTCCTTTCTATTAAAATATAAATGATATATTTTTATGCAACCGTAATTAGCTGTATCTTATGTAATTGTCGTTATGTGGTGATCGGCTTGGTTAATTTAAACCATTAGATTTTTCAAGTGAGACATGGCTACGTGAGCCCTATTTGAATGCAATCGCTTGATACTAAGTGTAAGGCGCTACAAATATTTCAGATCCACATATTTAAACCCCTTGGTAAACTAATATATGAAACTTATCAGAACCACATATGGAACCAAAGCCTCGGTATCAAGAATTGGGTAAAAGGTGTTAAAATAGTTTTAGAACGTTGTGGATTACTGGGAACTCATTTAAAAAAACAGACAATACGAAATGTGCCTGCAATATTTTAAACACAAATAAATAAACTATTTTTTTAATTCAATCATTTTCGGCACTAATGTACAACTAAAACTGGAAGTAGTAGGCTCAGAACATATACAGGATTAAAGCATTAAGAAAAAATAAAATAAAAAGCAATCGTAAATATTTGTGCACGGAGCTTGATCTGGGTAGAAACACTTCATTACAGGTATAAATGCACACACGTTTTTGGCGGAACTGCAAAACTATTGTCGAAGATGAGGCACATTGTATTAGTGCCTTATTTTGCCTTATTTTTTTCTCGACAGCATTGTTACGACCTCAAAGACCCCAAGGTCGAACAATTACTGCTGCTAATTCACAAACATAACAATTACTTCACTTCAAACAAAATTTACTGTCTCAAACAGTACATAGTAGTGCGTAGGTGCAAAGTGCAGGGCAGTCAGTAGCGAGATCAAAATGAGTACATTGCATTTAGGCACTTTGTCCATTTATATTTAACACTAACGTTACGACTGATCACGTGATTGACAGGATTGTGAGATGGTTAATCTCATATCACTAACATAACAATTAAGCTTTAACATGCTTAACGATTGAAACGGGTTTGACTCGGAGTGTTCATTGTGAACGCTACACAACGTTATTATAGAATATGGGAGGAGTGGATCATTGAGGATAGACAGGGTAGCATCCCGTGTCGGCACAATGTTGGGCCTGAGTCGTAGTCCACTGTGCTTTGCGCCACAATAGTAGTAGGCCTAACTGAAGTTTCATTCATAGTGTTCACTGTTAATGTCCACAACATTGAAACAGTGCTGGGTAGACGTTGAATATTAAAGATATTAAAGATAGGCAGAATATTGTATATTTTGCCACAGCAAAAACGGAGAATTTCTCTTAGCTTATGAAATGTTCATCTGGTCGTTGAAGATCATTTTTCACATGCCCCATGATTACAGTAGCACACATCAACCAGTGAACGTTCATGACAGACTTAAAGGTGTCGTCAACTGTCAAAATACGCGGGACAATGTGGTCCCAGAATGCAACAGTGGCCCCTGGACATTCCACAATGACATATCACCCCACATCTACAGTTATCAGTCAAGATAATAATACTTTATGCGTTTCATACCCATCGCCCCATTAAGAGCAAGTTCCCAAGGCATATAAACTCTATATACTTGAGCGACATCTATGAGGAAATAATTTACCATTTCTCTCATGTGGCCTTTGTGTTGTGACACAAAAGACTGTGTTGCCGTGGGGATCTGGAAACAGTTGACCTCCAGCATATTGACAGTAAGAGCTTTCCCAGCCAACACGGCACACTCACCAACTGTTGGTTTAATGTTGGCCAACGTCACAGACGTTGGTCTAACATTAAAACAGCATTGGGCCAATTTCTCGTTGGAGTAGTATCTTGTAATCAGTTCAGTCGCTGATATTAATGCTGTCAAAGTGCACTGTATAGGCTAATGTAGGGCTATACTTGACGTACAACCCATGCGCATTTCAAAGCTGCATGAATCTTTAAAAACGCGTCCATGGCGCTGGCTGTTCATTGACCAAGAGCATGGAGATAGTAACACAGCAATGCACACCCCAGTGTACATTCTTATTGTTCATTCATAGCTGTGCACTGGTCAACGAGGCTCCACACGGCGGGTACACATGAGTTCAAACATTTCAATAACATTATTAAGTCCAGTCAGCGAGGCTCCAAACCACTACACAGAATTATCAGTCTATTCGTAACAAGCATATCCCCGATGCATATTATATTAGATTCTTCAACGCATCTGATAACATGGTCTACAACGCTATGGCACTATATGAAATGAACAAATAAATTACTGTTATTAAAACTTTCTTACCATATTATGTCCGTCTTTTGTAGTGATTAATATAGCCATAGACATGTATGTATGACATGTATGCTACGCATTTTATTTGTTAATGTTTGTTTACACAAAACGATCTATTGCATTGTAATAAAATGGATTAAATATAATTAAAATGCCAATTTTAACAAATTAATAATGTAGATCAAATCATAAAATTGTTATTTTTATGTTGCTAGAACATACACAGGTCAAATCCATCCTATCCAATTATAAGTTTCCAGCTCTTTGGAGTAATAGCTCAGCTTACGTGTATAGCAAACTATTTTATAAAATGTAATGCGACAGAACAATTTTTCCATGTAGTAGTTAAACCCAGTCATTATAAAATGTTTTATAATTGACTTTTGAAATCTATTTGTTCAGTGACCGAAAAATCATGATGTATATATGTGTCTATGATCTTAATGATCCAATGCCTTGCAAACGGGTTAACATAGGATAATATCAAATAGATAGAGATGCTTTTGATGAGACATTTGTGACATGAGGTGAGCTCATATAGTAGTAGTAGTAGTAGAATATTGCTTAACGTCACTTTTGACACTGGTCATGTAAGTGACATTGCTGAGATGAATGATGTACAGCTGATGACGTGAGGGTGGGGTGATACAGCATGGTGGGTTGTTGTTTTCCTTCACTCGCCCGATAAGGGGTTCCGGGCATTTTAGGGGAGTTACCCCTAGACCTGACCAGCAGTCAAAAGACTCGTTTTTTTCAAAACACAGCTCCGTTATTCTCGGGTGGGATAGTCCCCTAAAGTGACAATAGCTGATGGTAACTCCATTCATCCTACTTGAGAGACCTGAATCAGGAGCTGCATTGGCACCGCTGTTTAGCAGAGGAGCCAGGGTAAGCTGCTGGCAATCCACCCGGAGATTATGGCCAGACACGTGGAGGCTGCAGCTCCCCTTAAATATTTGCTGTAGAAGAGTAGTGCTTCCATACAATGCCGTACAGCACGCAACAGACGGAACTACTACTAGCAACCATCCCAGTACCCCGTGAGCTCATAGAGTGAAGAATTGAATTTTTTAGTTTATCCATATAAATACTCCAATCTTAGTCCAGGGCATTTAAGCCAAAAAGTAGTGAACATAAGAGCAAATTGCAACAGAAGCTTTTTTGATTGTTTTTTCGGAACATTAACCTATCTACAATGACCAAAAAAAAGTTCCAAGCCAGAAAAATTCCGAAACTTTTTTTACGGACCTTTTGTGAGGGTACCCTAAAATTGCTAAATTATGGTTATCACTCACCCAAATCGTATGATGTTTTGAAAAAGTAATTGTTTCTTACCATTAATTATTTGAAATACTTCTAAATAAAAACTAAAAGAGAATAGATGTGAGGCTCGAATAAAACAAATAACTCCTTTGCGCAATATTTGAAAAATCTAGATATATTATTCAAAGTAAAAAAACACATTTTGAAACAAGAGTCACAATTTTTGAGAGACAACATTAAAGAAAGACATAAGGCATTCTCGTGTTCAGAAGACTTAATTTTATTTTAAATTTATTCATGGATCCGATCAGCTGATATGTCGGCCATGATCAGTATTTAATGATAATCAATCATTCGCCATGCCAAATCCACTGACCGTAGTTGAGCTACTCATCCCCATTGCCGGACTCTGAGACACTCATATTAGGATAGACATCTGTATCTGTATATTACGTGGCAGTACGCACTATTGTGGTATCGCGCCACGGGAGTAACTGATAATGAATGATATCATTCATGGCCTGATATATGTGTCAGGTGGACTACTCCATGTTGTGGATTTTTTGGGGTCTCGCCGGATAAAAAAATGCGCCTACGTCCATTGAGGTTCTTTTACGTCCAACTCAAAGTCAGTCAGACGAGCCATCTGATTTACGTGGTTCTTTGAGCCCCACGAGTGTATACAGCAACTGGCAGTCCCAGGCGGTCACCCATCCAATTATGAACCGGGCGCGACGTTGCTTAACTTTAGTGATCGAGCACAAACCGTTGAGCGAGCGCCGTATTCCGTAGACATACGTAGCTGTTGTTTTTGTCAAAGGTAATTAATACATTTATGTGTTCCTGATTGTTGAATCCGCCACTGATAACATATGGGAAAGCATTTCAGCTACATGAATACACAATATTGCCAGCTATAAATACCTGGATCTACATGTTTAGAAATGTTAGCACCTAGAGACAATAAATATCACACATGATCAGTAGGGTGTATAGGCCTATAACAGAAAGAGAGAGAGAAGTCTGGATGATCCTTGTGACAAAGTCGTAATCAATGCAACACAAACTCAGGCTACGCAAACTGGTAATTTTGCTTCAACATGACAATAGACAGGTTGAAACGTAATAAAATCATGACCAGAATAATAAAATGAAGTACAGTAATGTAACGAACTCTTAGTGAGTTTGTAACATAGTCTTCCTTTTATATAGTTGTTTAGAGAAGGGGTATATTCTGCGAGGAATGGGCAGATTTTTAGAGCCTCCGTAATATACCCCGGGGGTATACTTTAGGATCTACTCCGGGGTAAATTCTGAGATGCTCATAATATACCCGGATATAGTCTGGGAGTGGGCACATTTCCAGACTTTACACCCGGACCCCTGGGTACAAATTCATAGTGGCTGAACTAAAAGAAAAAATATGAGATTTCAGTGACGGATATCATCCGGAAAAAATCATCTCATAAAAAATCCAAAATATGCTGACTGTAATACAGAAATTCGAACCCATAACAACTTGGTGTAATTTATTTAATGTTTGGTTGAAAATAAATGTTTTTAGAGTTTAGGACTTGGAGTGAAGTATGTCAACTTTTAATATGTTAACCTAGATTTCTGAGCTCTTCCACAGTTGTAGTAGTCCAGTCCTGGGTGTCTTTTGGGGGTTGTGGCCTTTAATATTTCATTTACCTACATCTCTCAGCAAAATTAGTTTCAAGAAAAGTATATTTCTAAAATATCTTGGACATTCCTTTCACATTTCAACTAACACCACCCAGCGCATGTGGTTACACCCATTCAGTCAGAAGGCCCGTTATAGTCAGAAGGCCCGTTAGTCAGAAGGCCCTATAGTCAGAAGGCCCGTTAGTCGGAAGGCCCGTTAGTCAGAAGGCCCACTAGTCAGAAGGCCCGTTAGTCAGAACGCCCGCTAGTCAGAAGGCCCGTTAGTCAGAAAAAAAGTTAGGCTTTTTTGTCAGAAGGCCCGTTAGTCAGAATGTGGTCATTGGGCAGTGAACAATGCTAGGAGACGCTCCATTTGATATCTGGGCATGTGGAGGGGGGAGGGGCTATATTATTTTAAATAAAACGTTTGTTGTCCAGTTATTGATTTAAAAATGTTTAGAGTTGTGCATGAAATTATTATTCGAAGATACTAAAAAATGCTGATGGGGTCCACGTGTTTTAAAAAAATATTCGGTAGCATAATACATAGTTTGAGGGAGAAATATTCATGCGAATTGTAATGTGAAAGAAGTACAAACAAATTGCACAACTTAGTGTAAGATCTGTAGAACCCCAGAAGGATCAAATGTTGCGTCTCTAGGACATTAGTATATACTTTCGCCTATTAATTGTTAATAAGTCGATACGACCTTGATATGATGTTGGAGGTAAATTCACTGGCGGTTGGTTTTTCAGCACTATTCCATTTTGCATATATAAACTTTACTGAAATAGATGTGAAAATGAGAAAACCCCACAAGATTTCTCAACTGGTGTTGAGTTTGTAGCCATCTGTTTAATTTGTATCAAGCGTTGATAAATGTATCATTTTGCTCAGAATAAATAATAAATTGTTTGTCCAAATATTCTGATAACTAGCATTATTTGACGACTGTTTTTGTGTGGAAAGGCTTGGTTCATATTCGAGGAAATGAAATTTACCTAGGCACGGGAGAACTATTATATAATGTGATTGCAGTATATTATTACCGTGCTATTTAAGACCAGCAGGTTTCAAAATTATGGTACTCAAGTTTAAAGCAGTATGTTGATCAAATTGCTTGTTAATATTTACATTGTTCCAAACTGTTCAAAGACATGGAGTGTACATTGCTGCCTACGATGGGCAATTATTATTATTATTATTATTATTATACTATATTGTTCCTATATGTAGAAAATTCACTGTTATTTAAAGGCACCTTGACAGTAACCACTTGATTCAATTATTATGGGTATGTTTCATTCATTTGAAGCTGGAAATTATCTCAACAACATTAGGTTAAAAAACATAATGAGTAGCCTATTATTAACGTACCCCTTATGAAAGTGATAGACATTGTTTCTGGCACAAGTAAAGAAATAAAGACAAATAAGTTGTCATAGGGCTGTTCACCAATGAGATGATTTCGATGAGGTCAAAATCCTGTCAAAATTTTGTTAAAATCCATTTGGACCGTGGACAAATGGCAGCAATCTGAAATTACACCTACAATGCGATGACTGATGTGGTTTATGGCCACACCAGTATATTGTGGGTAACTGCAAACACTATTCTGTCAAAATGGTAATAATTTTTGTTTGACCTTGGAATAATGGCGGCTTGTAAGATTTTTACTACACTCCAGAGTCTATGGTGCCTTCTGGTTTCACCACTATGTCGGGCGTAGGCCTACCAAAAACACTAAGATGAACATCAAAATCACGAATCAACTTCCGTTCTGTCTAAAATGATATAAATTAAAGATTTGACCTTGAACAAATAGCGACCATTTTGGATCTGACTCACAATGCAATGTCTAGGATGCATTCTGGTTGCACCACTGTGTCTGGTGTACCTACAAACCTTAAGATAGATACCAAAATCATGAATCTGCTTCAATTTTGTCAAAAATGATGTAAATTAAATGTTTGACCTTAAACAAATCGCGGCCATCTTGGATTTGACCCACAATGAAATGTCTAGGGTACATTCTGGTCTCACCACTGTGTCGAGCGTACCTAAAAACCTTAAGATAGATACCAAAGTCATGAATCTGCTTCAATTATGTCATAAATGATGTATATAAAAAGTATGGTCTTGAACAAATGGCGGCCATCTTGGATTTGACCCACAAAGCAATGCCCAGGGTGTTTTCTGGCCACACTACTATGTCGGGCGTGCCTAAAAACTAAAAAATCTCATAACTATAAAATCAAAACTATAAAATCAAAATCATGAATCTGCGTCCTTTCTGTCGAAAATGATATCAATTTAATGCTTGACTTTGGCCAAATGGAGGCCATCTTGTAAAATGGCGGCCACCACTCTTAAGCTACTACTTTGAGACTGCTATCACGATTTTCTGTAATGTCTATGAATATACCTTTCAAATGATACCACATACGCTTGGCCACCGACCAGCCCTTGTGGCTGACGGACTAATCTTTACTCTATTGTGGACAGGTGTAAATAGTAACACATCATATTACCACCCACTTTCGGTTATTTAGATCCATATAGGCCTACTATTATTATATTGATATTTTCACAAGTAAATAAATGAAGACAACCGTATAATTCAGGTAAACCGTTTTTCATAATATTATTGTCATCGTTGTGTCAAAGATATCACGACTGAATAACTGTCTCCCAAAATCATTATGCACTGGTTTATTGTCAAGCAAGCGTCACAAGCGTTGGCTTAACATTGTACCAACATTGGATTTGTGGATTGTACTGGTGCCATAATGTGAACTAGAGGGCTAAGTGAGATGAACAAAGAATCATCAAACCATATTTTTACAACTATTTAAGTCCTCCCTCCTTGAATCACAGTAGGCCTCTATGACATTGCTATACTCGGTATGGATAGCTCTACAAATAAATTCAAGGCGACGGTCGATACCACATTGCATGAATTGCAAATTTCATACACTTTGAAACCCAAGCAACTAGATGCCATCGAAAAACTCTGCTCAGAGGAAAATGTGCCTGCCATTTTGCCAACTGGATATGGGAAAAGTGATAGGCATAATATATGGGCTGTATCCAAACGTCATGAACGAGGTGAGAATATTGAATATGTCGGAACATTTATCATTCATCAATTTCATATTTAATTTATTTAGTTTTCTCAACACATTATTTCAGATGTAGGGCCTACTCGGGGAAATTACATAAGGTGCTGCGTAAGTCATTAATGCTAAATCAACAGCGCTGATGGAATCGCATTGTAGT